>JAWZYV010012876.1:0-176190 GCA_038373885.1 Cheiracanthium punctorium
CGGCAAGTCCACTCTTGGCACTCCAAGATGTGTAGATCACGTGGTCTAAAAAGCAAAGAAGAGTGTTTAAATTCTCTTATCTTTTTATCTTGTATAGTTATTTGCAGGTATGCACTATTTATGGTGTATTTTAAAAGCTGCCTTGAAATATAAGTAATTTTAGTCTGAGGACTTTTCTGTGTTTCTCATGTTTCAAAAATTGTTCTCGAATATCTAAAAGATTTTAAAGATTAGAAAACTCCAACTTAATATACATGTTGATTCTTTAAATGATAATTTAATAAAGCAGTGGCAAAAATCAGCAATTTAAAAGTTGATTATCCTAAAATTATTTCAATGGCAAGGATGAGTGATTTAATGTTAATTTAATACACAGAATATGAAGTTTAGCATTAAAAGTATTTAGCCAATATACTCTGTTATTTTGTGTTTTAAGTATTTAGTCAGAGCCGCTTCGTACGGTTGTGTAGGTTGAGCCTCGCCCAAGGGCGCCTCCATTCTAATGGAGCAAAATGTAGGCATAATAACATGCTCAAAAACACATAAAACTTTAAAGAATCTTCTAAAATACTGAATAGTATTTTAGTTAATATAGGCTGTAGGAGTAAAATATTATTTTTTTGAGAGACTTTTACTTATTTGAACAGATAATAGTCGATTCGCTATTACATTTTAAATTCTGTGATGAAAAGTCACTAAATTTATACAAAAGGGTTGGGGGAGAAATTTGAACTATTTTGTATGACTTGGGTGGATTTGTCATCTGTGTAAGGCTCTGATTCCTAACGAAGATTGTAGAAATATTGCAGTTAGGGAAGTCCGAACGATCATAAATTTGGATATATTTGGATCCGAACGATCGGAAAATTCCGAAAAAATCTGAAAGATTATTGCCTTTTCGAAATGCTTTATACGGGGTTCGCTTTATTAAAGATGTTTGAATCTTCGTACTGCAAATTCAGTATTTTTTGCATGCTAACTTTTTCCTTGTGCTACAAATCTTAAAAAGGGAAAAGGGATGTTTTTGTATAAAATTATTTTCTTTCATCAGTTTCCTACTTCAAAGTAAAAATAAATTGTTAGTAAATATCTTTGGCTTCTCATTTTATTTTAAACGCATGTAGAGCACAGAACATAAAGATTAAAAAAGAAAACAAATCTTAGAAAGTAAAGAGAGAAATAGATTTTTTAAGAAATTTCTTACTTCGGCTGTAGCGGTTCATGCCAATAAACAGTGCATGAGAGTCGCGAGCGAGTGTAAACTAAATTTCCTATTTCTGTGAGTCACTAAATAATTTTTGGAAGAACATGCAGTTTGAAATAAATGCTTGACATTTTTACTATTCAAGGCGTGAATCATTTATTATTAAAAACTATGGACTATATTCCGTATACGGTGCTTTGTTTACATGTCAATGGTTTGTTTACAAATCATTGGCGAACAATGTGACGCGAGAGTGAGCGATGCACCGCCAACTGCCGGTGGTAGTTGTGACTGGCAACCATAAAGAATACGTGTTTCGTCAGGTTTGGGAATTTGAAATTGTTTGCGTTATTGATGGAAGGGAATGAAATGTGTTATGTTAATATAAGAAAAGAATTTGTGGGTGTTTGTTAGAAATATAGTACGTTATAAGCCGGTGGGTGTTGGGGACGTTTCTGAGCGGTTATTTACCAAAAAAATAGAGGTAAGTGTTCTTTTTTAACGAATCTTTCGATGTTTAAGGTTTTTAATGTGAATTTTAAATTGATATTTGAAGTGTTTATGTTTTCGTAAGTGCTATTTACGTGCTATTCTAATCATACTGACTTTATAAGAGGTGTACAACTAGGTTGTTTAATCCACCGATGTTTTTTTGAGTTGAAAACGGGCCAGTGTTTGCCCAGTTTACATTAGCTGTACAACTAGATTGCTTAGTTCACTGTTGTTGTTTTTTTTAGTTAAAAACGGTCCACTGGTTGCGTAGTTTACATAGCTGTACAACTAGGTTGCTGAATCCACTGAGGTTTTTTTAGTAAAAAACG
The DNA here is from genome assembly GCA_038373885.1 of Cheiracanthium punctorium. NCBI lineage: Eukaryota > Metazoa > Arthropoda > Arachnida > Araneae > Cheiracanthiidae > Cheiracanthium > Cheiracanthium punctorium. The sequence continues at coordinate 2,026 of JAWZYV010012876.1, forward strand.
GTCCACTGGTTGCATAGTTTACATAGCTGTACAACTAGGTTGCTGAATCCACTGAGGTTTTTTTAAGTAAAAAACGGTCCACTGGTTGCATAGTTTACATAGCTGTACAACTAGGTTGCTGAATCCACTGAGGTTTTTTTAGTTAAAAACGGTCCACTGGTTGCATAGTTTACATAGCTGCACAGCTAGGTTGCTGAATCCACTGAGTTTTTTTAGTTAAAAACGGGCCACTGGTTACCTAGTTTAGATAGCTGTACAGCTAGGTTGCTGAATCCACTGAGGTTTTTTTTAGTTAAAAACGGACCACTGATTGCCTAGTTTAGATAGCTGTACAACTAGGTTGCTGAATCCACTGAGGTTTCTTTAGTTAAAAACGGTCCACTGGTTGCTCATTTTTAGTGGAATATATGTGCAATTTTAATGTGCTGATAGTGGAAAATGGTTGGCGACAGTCGCTGGAGCTTGGCGGCCGCCAAGCTCCAGCGACTGTCGCCATGTTTACATGGGGTGGGCACCGGCTTGTATGATTTTACCACACTGCAAAATAATAATAATCCAGGACCGTTTCTTGGAAATAAGCAGTTGAGGTGCCCTAACCCTTTGAGGCGCAACCCTTTCCCAATTCTGGAAAAAGGGCAGCCGTTGCCATCGCTCGACTTCACTACCAGCAAGAGGGCGGACGATCGAAACGTACCCGCGCACAGCCAGCTGTCGTCAAGAAAAGGGTCTCTCGATCAGTGGCACGCGATGAGCGCTTCGATCGTCCACCCTCTTGCTGGTAGTGAAGTCGGGCGATGGCAACGGCTGCCCTTTTTTCAGCATTGGGGCCATCTATCCAGCTGTTCTCGCATTCTTCCATTTTTCAGCCGATGTCAGTGCTGTTAAAAATGATCGTGACCCTTACTTGACGGGAAAGGACGTGCTCAAAAGTAAAGGATTCTCGTGGAGCTCTGTCACCCGCAACCATTTTTATAGAAATCCAATCTATTCTTCGTGACTGGCAACAGTCGAAACGCCAGAGTTGGGTGTTCCCAGAGGGGAACACTGCGCTTGAAAGGGTTAATTCCAAGTAACGTTACATAAAAATACCAGGAACTGCAATGGGTTGTTCAGTAAAGTTCCTGGTAATTTCCTGTAACGTTTCTTGAAATTCTTGTGTGTGCCCCTCAGCTGCGCATTATTTCCAAGGATTGTTCCTGGACTTTCTCACGGTGTGTAGTGTATTCGAGTCATCTCAAAGCGATGAAGAACTTCAATATGCTCTACAGAAAATGATTGCCTGGCCCTGATTGTCTAGCTTTAATTGTAGACTGTCTATCAACTACAGCCCATTCGCTACCAAACGTAACTTATTATGCATTAGTCGAGGCATTACTGGGAAACCATCCTGCGAAAACGTGTGTATTCTGCAGAAATCTGCGAGCATCCGATTCAATAAAGACGAACGCGTTATGGTCGAATTAGTATGCAAAAAGTCCGCTTAATAAAGCAGGAAGCGGTGCATTAGCAAACACCATTAGCGCAACTTTTACGGTGTTGGGATTGGAGGACGTGTTGTTCAAAGTTACAGCGAAAGAACAAGAAAAAAAAAGCAAAACTATTGTTTCTTCAGATCTACTGAGGACAATGAGAGAAACGATAAATAATAGTAAAAGGTAATTATGGGACGCAAAAAAGGATCAGCTGTCAAAGGATGATGTATTATGTCCGAAAAGGTAACGTGGGTTCTGAGAAAGTCTGATGCAGATTGATCGGGGTCTGATCTTGACCCTTTTTTCCTAGAACTGACAATGTCACGCCGATGCGACCACACGTCCAAGATGATACATCAAGGGGCCCTTGATTAATGGATTCTGCATTAATGCGAGGGGGGGGGGAGGAATCAGACCTTTGCGAGAGGTAAAAAGTCTGATGCAGACCCGCTGTTTAGTTCCTCTACGTGTTTATATATCTGCTCCGTGAGTCTGATCTGGAAGGTTGATAGGAGATTATCAAGTCTTAATAGGCCTACCATCTCGAATTCATCGGTTGTGGCTTGTTAAGTCTGAGCCACTGTCATTAGGGTAGCAGACGCAATTACCTGTCAGGGGAGATGATGTATTGTTACGAATTTTCGGGGCTACCCGCTGCTCTGGGGCTTAAAATGGTTTAAAATTCGTATTCTACGCTTCAAATAGATAAATTTTGCTTTTTGTTGCATCAAAATCGGCCAATTAGAACCGGAGATACGGAGGTTTCGGTTTCCCATTCAAATATATGGGATTTCTAGAAAACTCGAGAAATATTAGTCCTAGAGCTTAGATCTCTGCACTTTTGAGGACTTATTTTTGGCGCCCAATTTGGCGATATTTCGCCAAAAGTCGCCAAGCTTGGCGACTTTTTGGTCATTTGGCGCGATTTTCCCAATGGGGCCTGGAAGTTGTTTTTCCTGCATTAAAAACGCATAATAACCTAACATTTCTCTTCTATGACGTAATCAAAATTCACGCTTTATGTAGAACCCTCGAGAAATTGACTTTTCTGGAAACCTCTTGTACCTCCTGCGTCGGCTATTTATAGAAGCGCGCATCGCCCCGAAGTTTCAGAGAGTGCGAGTTGAACATTCAATGTGTGAAGAGCTCTCAGTACGCTTGTTTTGTGTGAACTGATAGTGCTATAGAAGCTGTGTTTTAGCTTGCTTTGTGAAGCTGTTTTTAAAGTGCTGTGTGTAAATTCTTCATTGCTGTGTCTTAAGGAAAAGTGTACTATATCCCTTGAATATTTCCACGGAATTTTTGCCTGTAAAAGTGACTTATTTTGTGTGAGAAATACAGCATTTGTATGAGCTTCTGATCCAAGCGGACTGTTAAAAGCACGTTACTGCTAGATTGTGCTTGTGAATTGTGTGCAGCTGATTGTTCTACGAAGTTCTAGAAGAAATAAAGTTTGTGTTCCATCCTGACAAGTGACTTTTTACTTGAACTTTTTACACCAACTGGACTTTAGAACGACGAACCCCAGGAGTAGCAGAGTAATTCCGCAATAGTATTATGTGTTACTACTGTTTCGTACGAGCAACCTAACAACAGCAAAAAAACAGCGAGATACATTAAACAAATAAACTTAATCCGTCATTTTATCTTGGATCGTCAACTACTTGTATGGGACATCATTATGCAAAGGAGAGTTCTTGGCTTCTTTTTTTTTTTACGCCAACAGACGGGGAAATGAAGCCAAATATCGGAGTTTGATGGAGGGTTCTGATTAGGAACGGAATAAACGGGAAAACCCTACACAGTTGGACACGTGTTGACAGGTCAAAACAGTTACGGGGACATCGCGTTAGTCCTTGCACAATAAAGGGATTAGTTCCTTTTTTCTTATTGGTTGTTTATGTCGTAGTCTTGTAGACAAAATTGAAGTTTTCTCTTTCTTATATAACTTCTGTTCTCACAGCATAAATTGCCTCGCTGGTTACACACAAATTTCGATAAGGGGATGATTTTCTCGCTGCAAAGGTTAAATTTGTCTTTGTTTGTATCCAGATGTACTGTACAATTCCTCTTTAGCCAGGCAGGACACTTATATTCAACCTTCTTCGGGCTTATATTGTTGATTAAACAATAGCAAATAAGGAAATATATTTTATTTTGCCAATTTTTTTGTTTGCATTTGAATTCTGTCGGTGGAATGTATCTCCAGTATAGTTTTTTAGTTCAGGCAGTTGATGTATATCCATACATAGATCGGATGTATGGATATACATGCTATGTATGGATGGATCCATGTATGGATATACATGCCAGTCTCCCTACTTTCAATTCTTTACATTAAATTGCCTCGCTGATGTTATGATGATGTAGAATTGCTGAGCCATACAAACATAACATCAAAGCTGCAATTCAAGCCTCAAAACCTGATGTCTAATAAATGCTTTAGAATTTTGAAAAGAAATGGGTTAGTTCCGTTTGAATCGCTTGAAGAAACATTGCGCTACCAAACGGATGTGGGAATTTGTTTTTTCCAACGTCGTAAAAGCGAGGCCGATATATTTTAGTGGGTTTTCTGCTTCCCGCAGATATATTTCGTATGACGTAGGTGAGAAGTAATCTTTCCGCTGCGCACGAAAGGGTTAAGCATCGACTATCGTGTACATATAAAAGAATAATAATAATAATTTATCTACGAAGCTATTGGTTTTTCAAAGGATTTTATTCTGAAAACATTTTCAAAACCAAAAAAGGGAAAAAAAATAGCCTTCTTTCATATTTCAGATCAGTGACATTACACAAGGGAGGAACACAGGGGGTCTGGACCCCTCCTAAAGGATTGAGACTGTTTTATTAAATGACCGTTCGATTTTTACCAACGTTTATGACTTTGAAATTCTTTTTCAGTTCTATTTCAATAAAAGTCTTATTTTTAGCAGTAAAGATCAGTAAATACACAGTTCAAAACCATGCCATTAGACTGAACTGCGGTGAAATCAATAAACATCTGGTAACTTTCTTATTGAACCAGTCTTTTGATACGTGAATACGACCCTTTAAAACTTAATCCTTCTGGGGTTTTTTTTTCCATTAAGAAGGATGAAGGAAAAGTTTTTATGAAAGGTGTTCAAAGTAAAAGATTTTTCATAGGTATTTTCGCAATTGGATAGTGTCACAACTTTTATGCGGGCTGGACCCCTACAAAAGAAAATCAGAAATAGGATAACAAAATGCCCTAAAAGATAATGATATAATTTAATTTTTTACCTATTAAAGATAAGTGAACAATGTTAACTGAAAGAAATGTTCTGGCAACTTTTATAATTCATGTAGAAGTTTACTGGCCAAAATTTATTTGTTGTAGAGTACAATAAAAGGATTATTTTTATTTTTGTATGACTCAAAAATATATCTCCAGTATACTGAATTGTTTGTAAACTGTTTAAGCTAACTTTTTAAGCGATCGTTAGCATTCTTTTAAAGAGGGTCTGACTAGTTTGTGCCCTCGGCACTTTCCATATTTTGTGCCCCTATAAATTGCTCTAAATTATTATTTTTTTGTCCTATATCTGCATGTGTGCCCAGAGCAAGTTCCCATAATCAGGGCCTGCTTATAAAATTATCAAGGAAAAAGACACTAAGTGCTTGTTCCTGCACAATCCTGTTGGACTGCATTCGGTTGTTATGTACTTAGAGTACAGATGCCAGCACTAAGCAGTGGCTGGTTAGGTAGCACTTATTTTCTATTTTTGGATAGGAAGTGAATTCAGGTGTTGCTGACTAAAGTGATTTAAATTGGAGGTGGAGTTTCGCCTTCAGCTCGTGTGTTCAGTTCACCCGGTAATGTTGGCGGCAATTTGATTCATGGATAATTATTTGTTGCTTTTGTGGAATTATTTTGCCTTTATGAAATATATTTTAATTAAAGCTGAGTTTTCGAAGTTAGTTCGCCTTGAGTTGGCGATAGTATTTTGAATGTTCAATTGTTCTGCATGCGATGTGATGTTTTGTGTCGTCCAATAAATAAGTTCAAGAAAGTTGTGACGTGTCTTCTTATGTTCAAGCAACAGTGCTTCAAAAAACCTAGAGTTGAGACTGCTGAAGAACAAACAGTTTTGAGTTACAATATTAAATATATATTATTTTTTTTAATTTGATGTGCAAATTATATTTGAATGACTTTATTCTAGAATGTTTTCATAAATTATGAGTAACTTATATAGCTTATTGTGTGTGTTTCATATGGCTCTATTGGAAATGAATCCATTCAAATTTGACAGTTTTCTTCATCGCAAGGGAGCAGAAATAACAGTGAAACAAAAAGGAACATAAAAAAATTAACAATTTTAGCGAACAATAAACAAAATAAAAGGAAATAAAAGAACAGCAATAAGGAATTGGAGGTGGTTCGCGAGAGCTCTTGCCTCCCAATACAACTTGGTGATGTCTCTGTTTCTCTGGGAGACTTTATCTAGTCCTTTGTACACCAAAAGGTAGTCATAAATCAAAGTGTCTGTTTTACAAATTGAGCACACTTTGGCAGGGAGGATTTTCATTTTACGTAAATGTTCGGCTAAGCAGTCGTGCCCTGTTTTGAGTCTAAAATTTGCTACTGCTTCATTTTAAGGTTTGTTACTAAGAGATTTCCAAACATCGTGTATATTTCCCCATGTTTTGTCGTTTGATATTTTAATCAAATCGTGACTGTTTTATTTTATTAGATTTATATGCAATAAATTTTTTGAGTGTGTCTGGTGTAACGGTTTCTATTTCTTGGGGGCATGTTTGTTCCGTTTTTTTTTGCCAGCGAATCAGCACATTCGTTACCCGCAATACCAATATGTGATGGTATCCATTGAAAAACTATAATTTTATGTGTTTCTTGAAGGAAGTTTATACTTCGTTTGGTATCGTTTATGATTTTAGTTTCGAGATAGTGATTTACTGATTTTCTGTTATTGCTTGTGTAGCTGATACTGAGTCCACCAGGAGAACCATGTTCGAGAACTCTTTGGCCTTAGTTTTTAGGTTCTCTAGTGCTAAATACACTGCATACATCTCTGCATCAAAACTGGACATAAGATGCTCCACTGGAGCACTTTTGGAAAAGAGTCTGCTATAGACTCCTGCTCCTGATCTGTCTTGTATCTGGGATCTATCTGTGTACACATTCGCAAACAGTCATTTACCGGTTATTGTTCGTTGATCATACATAATGCAGTAGCTTTCAGCTCTGCTTCAAGTGCGTCCTTTTTCCTTCAATTTAAAAAAATCTGGAGTGACTCCACTCGACTTTCCGAACACTTACGATTAAGATCATTACCAAGCACTTAAATAAATTTGAATCGATGAATAATTCAAACATATACCAAATTGAAACTCAATCGAATGCACCGTTTAAACGCTTGCGCACTTTCAAGAATTTCTCCCCATAGGCCATTATGCCATAACATAAAAGAAAGTTTTGTCGAAGCCCTGTAGGAGAACTATAAGTCCTATACACACCAAAATCAATACCGGTCTTAGGATGGTGGTTTATAACATGTATAAAGAATTTGAGCTCAATCGAATCTACCGTTTAAACGCTAGCGCACTTTCAAGAAATTCCCCCCCATAGGCCATAATGTAAAAGAAATCTTTGTCGTAGCCCTGTAGAAAAACTATAAGTCCTATACACATCAAAATCAATACCGGTCTTGCAACGGTGGTTTACAACATGTATACCCAATTTGAGCTCAATCGAATCTACCGTTTAAACGCTAGCGCACTTTCAAGAAATTCCCCCCATAGGCCATAATGTAAAAGAAATCTTAGTCGTAGCCCTGTAGAAAAACTATAAGTCCTATACACACCAAAATCAATACCGGTCTTGCGACGGTGGTTTATGACCTATATATCCAATTTGAGCTCAATCGAATGCTCCGTTCAGGAGCTATCGTGTTCACTCACATACACACACACACACATACACACACACATACATACATACATACATCTCGTAAAAATAGCATAAATGGATTCAGAAGCCCTCAAAACGCGTAAAAACACCAAAATCTCGAAGTCGAATTTTTTCATGATTACAATACTTTCCTTACATGGTACATGTTCGGAAAGTAAAAAAGGGAGTAATACCGTTACCGGGGGCAGGTCACCAAGTATGAAACTTCGCCAAATTGTGAAGAAGCGTAAACATGTTTACGATGGTGTCATGTTCTCAAGTAACCCTTATAAGAGAGTTGAGGTGTAGTTGAGTTCTGTTGTTGTTTCATGATGTGATTAGAAATTGTGATTGGTCCAAGAAATTAACTGGGAATAAAGTTTGAAGGAATTATGTGATTGGTTGAAAGAATTTATCTGTAACCGAACCTGAAATGGACCGTTGAACATGCTTGTTTGTTGCGATTCGTTGGTGGAAAAGTGCACAGTTATTTATTATCGTGTTTCAGAAGTGAAATTTCATTTTTTTTCTATTAAATGAGGATAAGTTGTCTAAAACTGTAATGAATTTGCTTTATGTTAAGATGTGTCGTGTATGAATTATGTATGTGGTTGTATATGAAAATTTGAAAATGTTTGTTGAGCAGAATATTTAACATATCCACGGTAAGCTTAAATTCTGCTTATTTGGGCGCTTTTTGATGCATCAAGGCCATTACATAAGGAATTAAATAGAAGATTTGAGGTATGTGCTTTTGTTTATTTAAAGATTCATTGTATTATTTACTGTACTTGTTTACGGTTGAGATTTAATATTATTGCTTTCGATTGTAGCATATTTATATAAACTAGAGGTGGGGAAAACCGTTATTTTCAAAGAACAGTTGTTCACCGTTCCCGTTCTTTTTTAAAGGACAGTTCTTTTTCCTGTTCTTTTGAGAACAGGTTCTTTGATTTATGGTAGCTTTATTATGACTATTTTATTCAATTTAAAAATGAAAATATACGTCTTTTTAACATGTACTATACTTTAGTACAATTGTAAAACCCGCAGTGGTCTGGGCACTAAACTCCGTTGCCATAAGAACACGAAAACTGAAGCAGCATCCGGATTGGCCAGTGCTTGGGACGGTCAACTTCTCGGCTCGACTGCTGTGGGACCGTGTGCCATAATGGGAGCTGGTGCACGTAAAATCCGTCGTGGCTTCAATGTCCTCCAAATTGTTAAACGATACCTCTGGGGGTGCCGATTTCAGGGGGTGGGTCCCTCCTCTGGAATTGGTTCAAAATTAGGGGACCCCTAGCTGAGTCGGAGTTCCTCCCACTGGGGCTCATTAAAATGGAAGCAGCCCCTTCCGCCCATCGCCTGCCTATTTGAGGGATCTGGCACCGCCCCGCGGGTTGCCGGAGGGCATTAGCAACAACAACAACAATTGTAAAATGTTTAAAAAAAACTTTGCAACCAACATTCTGGCTTTCTTCAATCAAGTATGTTAACAGTAATTTTTTGTAAAAATATTTTAATGGCAGCTGTCGTCAAAAAAAGGGTCTCTAGATCTGTGGCACGCGATGAACGTTTCGATCGTCCGCCCTCTTGCTAGTAGTTAAGTCGAGCGATGGCAACGGCTGCCCTTTTTTCAGCATTGGGAAATGGTTGCGCCTTAAAGGGTAAAAAAGTACATGCTCCAGCTTAAAAATTAAAGACTCCGTTTAAAAAGCTGTAAGTATCAGGCTCCAGATTAAAAATAATACGCGTGTATAAATATGTCGATTGCTTCGACTACGATTTAAGAAAATGAATACGACTTTGGCATATAAAATTACATGGCTTCCGACCAGGGCCATACCTAGAAAATAATTTCGGAGTCGGGGAGCATCGTATATCGGGATAAAATTTTCAGGATATATCCCCCACACCCAATTTCTGTCTAATTTAGCAAGATTAATTTTTTTTTATTACTGCACAAACATTTCGTTCATGTATACATCACTGCATTTCATACCCCTCACCATGGGCGCCGGCAGAATATTTCCCAGGGGGCGCAAAGACTACTCAAGGGGGGGGGGCAAAGACTACTTCAACGTATAGTTACCATGTTGGAAAGAGCAAAAAAGCAAAGGATAACACTGCATACAAAAATCCAGGGGGAGGGGGCATTGCCTCCCCTTGCCCTATGCTGCCGGCGCCCATGCCCCTCACCATCCCCACACAGAAAAAAATTTCTGGCTACGTCCCTGTATAAATACACCATGTACATATAATGTAATAAGTTCGGGGGAGCGGCGTCCGAACTCATAGGACCCCCCAGTGGCGGATTAATGCATTTTTGTCGGGGGGGGGAGCGGTAACTTAGAGGATTGACATATACATCCATTTTTTGTAAGAAAAAATAGGATCTTTTACATTAATTTCTTTTTTCTCGCGGGGGGCGGTCGCCCTTTCCGCCCCCCCCCTTTCATCCGCCCTTGCCCCCTCCCGTCTAAGTACGGCCTTGCTTCTGACTCCAAGTCTACAACTTTGACCCTAGCTCAGGACTTAATTAAAGCAAAAGAACAGGGAATAGATTTAATGAAAGAACACCTTTCACCTGTTCAGCAAGAGAACGCCTTTTACCCCGTACCCGCTCTTAGCTCTCCGTTCCGAAAAAGAACTCCAGCTCAGGAAAAGAATGCTGAACTAGGTGCAAAGAACTAGGTGTTTCCGCTCACTGCTCGGAGAACTCCTCGAGTCGTGATCAAAGAACGTGTTCTTTGTCAGCCAATAGGAGAGGCTGCTCCGGAACAGGTTCTTTTTCAGCCAATAAGAGATGGCTAAGAGCGTATGAAGCGAAGGCGCGTTTTATATGGAGATAGTGTAATGCTTATATTATTGTTTGACGTTGATAAAATATTTTTTTTCGATTTGTTTGTGTTTCAGACTATCATTTTCTTTATTATTAAATTTTTTACTTTGATTCAAATTGAGTAGTTTGGCTGGAATAATAAAAATTGACGAATTGTAATCCTGTGAGTGCATTTCGTATTGAACATATAAGAAAGCTTCTTATTCTTTGCCCGGGTCCTCTTTAAAATTATGGTAGGTTGGGTTAAAAGTTCTATCGCCCCCCCCCCCCCAGATAATCATCTTCGTTATCATTATTTCTCAAAATAACTAAGATTCCACAATTAGAATTTTATAAAGCTAAAATTGTGAACTTCTGTCCCCACCATCAGATACGTAGCCAATGTGGGGGAGGGGGGGTCTGCCCCCCCAGAATTTAAATTTTTCTTAGCAAAAAAATATTAATCGTGCCTTTCAATGAGAAATTTCACCTTTAAGGCATTTTCCAAAATTTCTCTTTTCAACACGCTTGCCTGCCATAAAATTTTGAAGCGTCGGACCTTAATGAACTGAGAACATGTTTTCGCCGTGATCACTGAACAGGGTGTTCCCGTTCTTTCTTGAGAACAGGTTCAAAAGAACAGGGTGTTCGTTCTTTCCCCATCTCTAATATAAAGGCTATCGTATGCTGTGTTAGGGGATTATACCGTAAGTGGGTGTCCATCGCCAAGGGAGATGCGTCGCCAAAGAATACTATATGTAGTAAACAATCCTGGCAGCGTTGCCAATCGAGATTAGCTATTCGGCAACCCTTCCGGCGGAGTTGTGTTGTTTTATGATGTCATGAGAAACTAGGCTGTTCGAAGGAATTATGTGATTGGTTAAACGAATTTCAAGGAGTTTAACTGGCAAAATAACTGAACTTGAATTCGCCGGGAATGGAAGTCGTGTCGTCTGCTGAAGTTTTGTATTTGGTTCTTTTCCGTTATCTCGACACCACCAAAATTTGGAGACTTTTTTTTGTCGCCAAGTAGCTCCGATGTTTTTTGGCAAATTTTTTTTGTCGCCAATTAGCTACGATGTTTTTAGGCGATTTTTCCTGTCCACAATTACCTACCGGATATTTATTTCGCCTTAAACATTTTCAATGCCTGCAAAACAAACATTTTAACAGAAAATACAAAGTTAAAAATGTAAACATACAAAATAGACTCACCATTACATACGAAAAATTTCAATGAATGTTAAATCTTAATATGAACAATTCATAAAACGTATTACTGTTATAAAACTAAAACGATAAGTTTCAAACCAATGAATATTTTAAATATCGACACAATACGACAACGAAATTGGGTCATTCCACGTCAGATCGAACAGTCCAGGGCACCACACCAACTCTGATTTTTCTCAAATTTTATATAGATGATTTATAGGCTAAGACAACAACAAATCTCAATTTTGAAGGTTCTACGATAATTTATTACCGAGAAATTAATTATGCAAATTTTTAAGTTTTCTGCAAGATGCGCCAACTTTTTTCTCAATTCCTTAAATAACTCCTTACCTGTAAAAGTTACTGAAGTGAAAATTTGTTTCTAGGAGTAACTTTTTACGCTAATTCCAAAAATGTTGTCGAAATTTGCGTATCTTCTATAGTTTATGCATGAGCACTGCATTTGCTAAAAAACATCATGAATTTTTTTCGGCATGTCTGATCACAGACACATGTTTTAAATTTTTATATGTTGTTAAGATGGAATAATCCTACATCCCAAAAAATTTTCATCTTGGCTTTCTGCTCAGGAGCAGAGAAAAAAAATTGTATGTATGTACCTATATATGAGGATTTTCATATTCAGCATTTATGCGTAAGATGAGAAAATTCAGAAGCGTTAGTCAATTTTCCTATGTCTTTTAAATTGATATCAGAAGTTTAACTACTAATCCAGGCATTTGCAAAAACTAGAAAATATATCAAAGTGCTTGTATCGGAAAACGTAAAACAAACAAACAACAAAAAATACGTGTTTAAAATTTATTTCTTCGGCATATATGTAAAAAACGGACAGAACTTTCCGGTAGAGCTAATATATATATATATATATATATATACACAACACACATCCAAAACATTATTTTTAGTTGCGAATATACCTGAGTATTGCACCCATATCTGATTTTAATTTAAAATTATATAAGTGATGTACAGACATGTTTCTCTTCTTAAGAAATTGTATACGATAAATAATATGTTGAACTAAGCTTATTAAACAGAAATGAAAATACGACAAAATAAGAAGAATAAAAGCTATTTTACAAACAGAAAAAAACTATTTTATAGCTGACTTGAACATATTAAATGCGACAGTAATTTTTTTAATTGTATCACCAAATGTATATCACCAAATGTGCAATTTGACAATGTGCCTGACATCGCTATGCTACTTGCTGTGCAATACAAATTTAATACAGTATACAGTAAAACCTATTTTAAATTGCTGTATCCATCCACAAAACTAGCCAAAGCACAATTTTGTTCGCAATCTGTTAAAGGTAAATAAGTACTGTAACTTACAGGAATTCAATTCTTTCAACAAACTTTGTTCCTTCTATTGACTTGAATGTCATACAGAATTCAAAAGATTCAAAAGATTTATTGTTTGATGGATGATTGCCAAAAACAGCAGGATTAAATTAAAAATAATTCTAAATTTTAATTTTAGAATTCTTTTTAATTTAACACTGCGTGTAACATGCATTTTTTGTTGTTTGTTTGTTTTACGTTTTCCTATGCAAGCAATTTTACGTATTTTCTAGTTTTTGCAAATACTTTGAGTAGCAGTTAAATTTCTGATATCAATTTAAAAGACATAGGAAAATTGACTAACGCTTCTGAATTTTCACATCTTACGTATAAATGCTGTATATGAAAATCCTCATATATAGGTACATACATACAATTTTTTTTCTCTGGTCCTGAGCAGAAAGCCAAGATAAAAATTTTTTGGGATGTAGGATTATTCCATCTTAACAACATATAAAAATTTAAAACATGTGTCTGTGATCAGACATGCCGAAAAAAATTCATGAAGTTTTTTAGCAAATGCAGTGCTCATGCATAAACTATAGAAGATACGCAAATTTCGATAACATTTTTGGAATCAGCGTAAAAAGTTACTCCTAGAAACAAATTTTCACTTCAGTAACTTTTACAGGTAAGGAATTATTTAAGGAATTGAGAAAAAAGTTGGCGCATCTTGCAGAAAACTTAAAAATTTGCATAATTAATTTCTCGGTAATTAATGATCGTAGAATCTCCAAAATTGAGATTTGTTGATGTCTTAGCATATAAATCCTCTATATAAAATTTGAGGAAAATCTAAGTTGGTGTGAACTTTTTCCAGTTTTCTGTTTGATTTGACGTGGAATGACCCAATTACCTACGGGATTCTCTTTTTAGCAAGTTCATTGACACACCGAGCATGTGCAAGGCGGTTTGACTGCTATACTAATTGCATTCACCAATTTCTATATCCTGAAGATTCTACACAAATCGAAATATCGGCAATTCTACTCAAATCGAAATATTTTAAAACATACTCACATTTTCAGCTTCTTCTTGCAAATTCCAAACGTTTCAATTTGAAGCTCAAACTATGAAGACACACAATTTCAAAATTTACATGGCGGCATTCACACTTTACAAAACAATTCCTTTAACAACTCTGCCAAAAACTTACTTTATCATCTACATTCGTCGCTACATTTCCTATTAATTCATATTTATACAAATATATATGTAAAAGCAACACTCACCTAAACTGAAGTAAATATGGCTACACACGCTTATACATACTACGCACGTTTATACATCAAGACAACAACAAGATCGCGGAAGGATACAAAACTGCTCTCGGCCTACGCAAGATTAATAAATCAAATAGGTTGACGAATACAAAACAGAAAAATACGTTATCCTTTACTATTCAAACACAAGCGAACATACTACGGACACAGAAGCAACGTTAGTAAAAAAAAAAAAAAAAAAAAAAAAAAACAAGCTCGCCGCACGATTCAGGATACACGTTTGCGTATGAATTAACAACACACTCGGAGATTAGTATAATCAGTACGTCGCATTATTTGTTTTGCTTTCCTTTCGAAACAGTAGCGCTTGTACTACGCATTAAGAATCCGGGTTACCAAAAAAAAAAAAAAAAAAAAAAAAAAAATGAAGATCGCCGCGCAAACGAGGATGGGTTACCAGAAAATATTGTCGCCAAGCATCGCCCTCTACTGCCGGAAAAAATTGCCAAATTTGGCTGGTGGCGAGATAACGGAAAAGAACTTTGTATTTTATAACTAGCTGAAGTACCCGTCGTTGACGGGTTAGTACTGAATGCAAATTTCTAAAAGCAAGAACTTTCGTCAGCATTGTAGGAGTACACAGAATGGATGTAGGATGTTGCCAAAGTAAAGAAAGCGAAATTATAATTTTTATGTATTGTTAAAATATTACAGGTTAGAGAGTAACTAAGTAATATCATTTCATTCGCTTTAGTCGTAATTATGGGATGCGCGAACGAATATTTACACATATTGAAATAATTTTCGCAAAATCTCAAAATCTAATCAACATATTTGAAAAATTGGAAGCCTAGAATTTAAGTTGAGCGACAACCTATCATGTCACCAAATTTCATATCATTCGCTTTAGTCGTTATTACGTAATGCGTGAACAAAAATTCACTCAGTTTGAAACGATTTTCACAAAATACCAAAATCTGATCGGTTTTTTTTAGATGTTTATAGTTTAAGGTGACCACCTATCATTTCACCAAATACGATTTTTTCACCTTTGCAGTTATTACGTGATGTGCGAACACAAATTTACGCAGTTTGAAACAATTTTCGCAAAATCGCAAAATCTAATCAAGATTTTTTTTTAATTCGACGCCTATGTTTTAAGTTGAGTGACTACCTATCATGACACCCAATTTCATATCATTCGCTTCAGTCGTTTTTACGTGATGCTTGAACACAAATTTACGCAGTTTGAAACGATTTTCGGAAAATCTGAAAATCTAATCAAGATTTAAAAAAAATTCGACGCCTATGTTTTAAGTTGAGTGACCACTAAATGTAGATAATTTCTGTAGAGCTGTAATGAGATCGGTTCCTTTATACGCTGAGTTGTTTCTTATTTCTTTATCCAGTGAATTTCGAAAAAAATTTGAAAATGTTTGTTGCGAGTTGTGAAGAATATGTATATAGCGTGTGTTGAGGTATAGTTATGCTTATTTGAATGCTTGTGATGGCTTTATTTTGTGATGAACGCACGTTGTTCATGAATAAAATTAAAGGTATGTGGTTCTTTTAGTTATTTAAATGTTTATTCCTTGCTTTACAGCACAACGGTGTATAGTTGAGAATATTTATGGTGTTATGTTTTCATAATTATGTTAGGTTTTTACTATGTTATGTTATTTTTGTGAATTGGGATGAAAAAATAAAAAATTTTAAAGGTTTTAAGAGGGATGGTTAATTTTTTTTGTTATATGGGTTTGCTCATGATTTACAGAATTCCCGTACAATTTTTAGGTTTAATATGAATAAATATGTAGGGATTTTTGAGTTGTTTGTGATCATATTTGATTCTATTCTGATTAATAGTGTAAATGTTGTGTGTTTTGCAGGTATTAAATTGCAAAAATCACGTGGGGGAGGAAGTAGTCGGTTTATTCTGGTGGTTTTCTGTTATTTATAAAGAGTGTTTTTTAACATTTTATGAAAATACTAGCTGAAGTACCCGTCGTTGACGGGTTATTACTGAATGAAAATTTCTAAAAAGCAAGAACTTTCGTCAGCATTGTAGGATTACACAGAATGGATGTAGTATGTTGCCAAAGTAAAGAAAGCGAAGTTAAAATTTTTATGCATTGTTTAAACATTACAGGTTAGAGAGTAACTAAGTAATATCATTTCATTCGCTTTAGTCGTAATTATGTGATGCGCGAACGAATATTTACGCATATTGAAATAATTTTCGCAAAATCTTGAAATCTAATCAACATTTTTGAAAAATTGGAAGCCTAGAATTTAAGTTGAGTGACAGACTATCATGTCACTAAATTTCGTTTCATTCCATGCAGTCTATTTCGTGATGCAGGAACAAAAATTTCAGCATTTTAAAACGATTTTCACAAAATCTCAAAATGTAATCAAAATATTTTTAAAATTCTCTCTCAACACCTATAAATTAAGATTTGCAACTACCTATCATATCACCAAATTTCGCATTAGTCGTTATTACGCGATGCTTGAAGAAATATAACCGCATTTGAAAATTTACACAAAATCTCAAAATCTAATAAAAATGTTTAAAAAATTGGACACTTATAGTTTATGTTGAGCAACCATCTATCATGGGACCCAATTTCATATCACTCGCTTTAGTCGTTATTACGTAATGCGTGAACAAAAATTCACTGAAACGAATTTCGCAAAATCCCAAAACCTCATCGATTCTTTTTTTAGATGCTTAATAGTTTAAGGTGACCACCTATCATTTCACCAAATACCATTTTTTCCCCTTTGCAGTTATTACGTGATATGCGAACACAAATTTACGCAGTTTGAAACAATTTTCACAAAATCTCAATCAATCAAGATTTTTAAAAAATTCGACTCGTATGTTTTAAGTTGAGTGACCACCAATCATGATACCAAATTTCATTTCAATCTCTTCAGTCGTTTTTACGTGATGCTCGAACACAAATTTACGCAGTTTGAAACGGTTTTCGCAAAATCTGAAAATCCAATCAAGATTTTTTAAAAATTTGGCGCCTATGTTTTAAGCTGAGTGACTACCTATCATGACACCCAATTTCATATCATTCGCTTCACTCGTTTTTACGTGATACTTAAACAAAAAAAGCGTCACGGACAGAATGACAGACAGACAAACTTTTTTTTGAGGGTCGCATCGGATTCCCGGGTGCTTGAAACGGATAGAAATCGCAAAATTTTTGAATTCCAAGAAATGTACAGACAAAAGTCTAATTTTATTTATATAGATTTGCAGTATATTTTTCTTGAAATCACGTGCACTATTCACGTTAAATATGATTTAATAGATGTATTTTTGAGTTGTTTGTGGGGCGTTGTGTGTGTGTGTGGGGGGGGGGGAGGTAGTCGGTTTATTTGATGTTTTTCTATTAATTTAAAACTGTTATTTTAACGTTTTAAGGGAAATTTTGCTGTATAATTATGTGCAGAAACATATTTTGGCATTTTGCATATGATTAAAGTTATATTTTATTTTTTGACGTACTTATAGTCCAGAGCTAGTGCTTTGTTTATGTGATTTTTGTTCATCATTGCATTTGAAATATGTCTAAAAAGGCTTTTATGTGTTTAGATAGTGTATTATAGTTTGGGGTTCATTTTGTTAGTATGTAGTCAACGTATGTTTATGTTTTGTTTGGCGCGAAAAAAATGTCGCCAAGGTTAGCCGCTGGAGGCAAAAAAAAAAGTCGCCAACTCAACCAACACCCGCTTACTGTATTATTCCCCTGTGTTATTTTAATTTTATGTGAATTGCTGAATAATTATTCGTGATGAAAAATGGAGATTTTTAGTGTTTTTTTAAGGTGGATAATTTTATTAGATACTAGTTTAAGTACCCGTCCTTGACGGGTTAGTGAATGCAAATTTCCAAAAAGCAAGAACTTCGTCAGCATTGTAGGAGTACACAGAATGGATGTAGTATGGTGAAAAAGTAAAGAAAGCGAAGTTATAATTTTTATGTATTGTTAAAATATTACAGGTTAGAGAGTTACTAAGTAATATCATTTCATTCGCTTTAGTCGTAATTATGGGATGCGCGAACGAATTTTTACGCATATTGAAATAATTTTCGCAAAATCTCAAAATCTAATCAACATTTTTGAAAAATTTGAAGCCTAGAATTTAAGTTGAGTGACAACCTATCATGTCACCCAATTTCGTTTCATTCCCTGCAGTCTTTATTTCGTGAGGCTTGAACAAAATTTCAGCATTCTAAAACGATTTTTGCAGAATCTCAAAATGTAATCAAAATATTTTAAAAATTCAACGCCTATAAATTAAGATTAGCAACTACCTATCATATCACTAAATTTCGTATCATTCGTATTAGTCGTTATTACGTGATGTTTGAGGAAATAGAAACGTATTTTGAGAGAATTTTCACAAAATCTCAAAATCTAATAAAAATGTTTAAAAAATTGGACACCTATAGTTTATGTTGAGCAACCATCTATCATGTGACCCAATTTCATATCATTCGCTTTAGTCGTTATTACGTAATGCGGGAACAAAGATTCACTCAGTTTTAAACGATTTTCACAAAATCTCGAAATCGGATCGATATTTTTTAATTAGATGCTTATAGTTTAAGGTGAGTGGCCACCTATCATTTCACCAGATATCATTTTTTCACCTTTGCAGTTATTACGTGATGTTCGAACACAAATTTACGCAGTTTGAAATGATTTTCGCAAAATCTCAAAATCTAATCAAGATTTTTTTTAAATTCGAAGCCTATGTTTTAAGTTGAGTGAGCACCTATCATGACACCCAATTTCATATCATTCGCTTCAGTCGTTTTTACGTGATGCTTGAACACAAATTTACGCAGTTTGAAAGGATTTTCGCAAAATCTGAAAATCTAATCAAGATTTTTTTAAAATTCGACGCCTATGTTTTAAGTTGAGTGACCACCTATCATGACACCCAATTTCATATCATTCGCTTCTGTCGTTTTTACGTGATGCTTAAACAAAAAAAGCGTCACGGACAGAATGACAGAACGACAGAATGACAGACAGACAAACTTTTTTTTGAGGGTCGCATCGGATTCCCGGGTGCTTGAAACGGATAGAAATCGCAAAATTTTTGAATTCCAAGAAATGTACAGACAAAAGTCTAATTTTATTTATATAGATTTGCAGTATATTTTTCTTGGAAATCACGTGCACTACTCACGTTAAATATGATTTAATATATGTATTTTTGAGTTGTTTGTGGGAAGTTGTGTGTGTGTGGGGGGGGGGGAGGTAGTCGGTTTATTTGATGTTTTTCTATTAATTTAAAACTGTTATTTTAACGTTTTAAGGAAATTTTGCTGTATAATTATGTGCAGAAACATATTTTGGCATTTTGCATATGATTAAGGTTATGGTTTATTTTTTGACGTACCCATAGTCCAGAGCTAGTGCTTTGTTTATGTGATTTTTGTTCATAATTGCATTTGAAATATGTCAAAAAATGCTTTTATGTGTTTAGATAGTGTATTATAGTTTGGGGTTCATTTTGTTAGGTATGTGTCAACGTATGTTTATGTTTTGTTTGGCGCGAAAAAAAAGTCGCCAAGGTTAGCCGCTGGAGGCAAAAAAAAAGTCGCCAACTCAACCAACACCCGCTTACTGTATTACTCCCCTGTGTTATTTTAATTTTATGTGAATTGCTGAATAATTATTCGTGATGAAAAATGGAGATTTTTAGTGTTTTTTTAAGGTGGATAATTTTATTAGATACTAGTTTAATTAGATACTAGTTATTAGTGGCAGACTAATATTAGACTAACAGGCATGAAAGTTTTCAGTCTTTTTCAACATCATTAATGCATTTGAGATTTAGTATTTAAATTAGTTTAATGAATTTAGTTATACTGAATACAGTGTTATAATGTATATTAGTTAATTTAATAATGAATACATAGAAAAGAAAAGCAGATAATGTGTTAAATGCATAATAATTTATTTGTTCTGTTTGATCCTCAGCAAAGTTCAGTCTTTTTAGCTGTTTTGTGCTTGCCTGTTGCAGGTTTTGAGATTTTGCGAAAATCGTTTCAAACTGCGTAAATTCGTGTTCGAGCATCACGTAAAAACGACTGAAGCGATTGAAATGAAATTGGGTATCATGATTGGTGGTCACTCAACTTAAAACATAGGCTTCAAATTTTAAAAAATCTTGATTAGATTTTGAGATTTTGCGAAAATCGTTTCAAATTGCTTAAATTTGTTTTCGAGCATCACATATAAACGACTGAAGCAATTGAAATGAAATTTGGTATCATGATTGGTGGTCACTCAACTTAAAACATAGGCTTCAAATTTTTAAAAAATAAAGATTAGATTTTGAGATTTTGCAAAATCGTTTCAAGCTGCGTAAATTTGTGTTCGCACATCACGTAATAACTGCAAAGGTGAAAAAATGATATTGGGTGAAATGATAGGTGGCCACTCACCTTAAACTATAAGCATCTAATTAAAAAATATCGATCCGATTTCGAGATTTTGCGAAAATCGTTTAAAACTGAGAGAATTTTTGTTCACGCATTACGTAATAACGACTAAAGCGAATGATATGTAATTGGGTCACATGATAGATGGCTGCTCAACATAAACTATAGGTATCCAATTTTTTAAACATTTTTATTAGATTTTGAGAAAATTCTCCCTAAAACCGTTTATATTTCTCCAAGCATCACGTAATAACGACTAATACGAATGATACGAAATTTGGTGATATGATAGGTAGTTGCTAATCTTAATTTATAGGCGTTGAATTTTAAAAATATTTTGATTACATTTTGAGATTTTGTGAAAATCGTTTTAAAATATTGAATTTTTGTTCCTGCATCACGAAATAAAGACTGCAGGGAATACAATGAAATTGGGTAACATGATAGGTTGTCACTCAACTTAAATTCTAGGCTTCCAATTTTTCAAAAATATTGATTAGATTTTGAGATTTTGCGAGAATTATTTCACTATGCGTCAATATTCGTTCACGCATCACATAGTTACGACTAAAGCGAATGAAATGATATTACTTAGTTACTCTCTAACCTGTAATCGCTTTCTTTACTTTGGCAACATACTACATCCATTCTGTGTACTCCTACAATGCTTACGAAAGTTATTGCATTTTGGAAATTTGCATTCAGTATACTAACTCGTCAACGACGGGTACTTCAGCTAGTATCTAGATATATTTGTTATTAATTCAACTTTATTTTGTTATTTTAAAGAAATGGGCGGTATTCGAACTAATAAAGCCACCTTTGACTATTTACTCTAATATTTATGAATCCTAAATATATACTGTACTTTACGTATACTACAACGCACTGTCTTATAACAGGTAATCCATTTTTTTAAACATACATACAGTGGTGGCCAAAATTGTGGACACTTTTGGAAATGTTTAGGTTGTCTAACTTTGCATGCTTATAGGAAGTGCTACGTTTCACAAAATACAAACTCATGTATCATTTTAAAGAAAATTTAATACTGGTTTCAATACACAAAACTAAATTTAAATGTGTGCAATAGAATAAAAGTTATAATTCCTTAAATCTGATAAACAAATTCAGTGATGAAGTGGATTGTAATTTCTAACTTTCCAGGTCAATCACTGTTATTTTTCTGAGCTTAAAACTCTCGTCAGCTCAATGAAACATCGATGTGAAGCTGTAATAAAATTTGAAGGCTACCCTACAAACTGCTGGGTGGTGGCAATCTTCAATATGACTGCATACAAGAGCATAAGTTACTGCAATCTTCAGTAACTAATGCATCTGGATAATTATTGCCGTTTAACTTTTTTATATTACAAATATTTTAATTTTGTGTTTTGTTTTATTGAAATCAGCATTAAATTATCATTAAAATGATGTAAAAGAGTTTGCATTTTGTGAAACATAACACTGTTTATACGTATACGAACTTAGAAAAGAAAAATACGTTTCCAAAAGTGTCTACAATTTTGGCCACCACTGTATATACATAAAGCAAACAACCCAATTCTGCAACCAATAATTCTTATTTGGACATATATTAAGTTCTGTTTGGAAGAAGTATAAATTTTAAAATCTATGGAGAACTGAAAATAAACACTCAAAAAAACTGGTGTTAAAAGATAAAAAATAAATGTGAAAAAAAAACACACATCTATGGAGATAATTATGCTTTAAAATAATATATAATTGAATAATGACTAAATATACTGTTGTAGATTTTATTATAAAAATTTAATTTAGTAATATTAAAGAAATATTATATGCCCTAAAAAAAACCCACCTGAGCTGAGTAAAAAACAAACAAACAAAAAAAACATGTTTTTTTCAGACCTGCTTTTGAATCACCCGTTATATCTGTTCAATTTTTGACACTTTTTTGGAAAATTGCATAAAACCCCCAAATTTTGCTCACATTTTTTTAACGTAGCCGACGCTTACCTCGGGGAGTGTGAAAACATAGGACAATCAAATTAGCACAAAGCTATTAAAACAATAAAACCTTTACTGACAATTTTTTCCACCCAGAACTACCAAACTACTCAACTATGCTTGAAAGATTAAAAATACAAGCAGGACAAAAACCATAAAATGAACTTTATTGTATCCAGCTCATTTCTGATTCCTTTTTTTCACATTAAGTCTTACAAATATATGGATAAAAATTTTTGAATTCGAATTTGGATTGTCCTGTTAAAGAAAATGAACATTTGAAGTTTTAATTGTAGATAGAAGATTAGCACCACCAGAAAATGTTACGAATGCACAAATAAGTTGATTATGGACATTGCTCCACAGCTATTAACTTTTGCCTATACTTGACAACCAGGCTCGGGCTGGGAGGGTAGGGGCCCGCTCGTCTCAAGGGAAGGGGGGACGGGTTATTGTGCAACCGATAAATAATAGGATGTGTTAACTTTCGGGGTATGGGGGGGAGGTATGGTGTTATTATTAATTAATGATTGATTGATAATTAATGCATTAATAAAACATTGATCTATTAATTAATATGCGTGATTCATATTAAGTAATCCCTTGTTCATTCGGGAACCCTCACACAAAAAAGTTTGAGAACTACATTTAAAATGAAGTGTTTTGAAGCCTTCTGGGGAGCAATTGCAGTTGCAAAAAATTTCTTATGTGTCAAACTTCATTCAAGTGCTATCAGTATAGCACTTTTTTTTCTTTCGTTCTTCTGTTTGGGGGCCTGCACTCAGCAGGGAGGGCCCGCCGAGGGCGGAGGCCCACCCGTCTGCAGACAGTCGGACACCCTGGCCAGTCGAGACCTGTTGACAACTCTTACTTGACTGGACTTTAGATGTGACTAAGTACTTAATTTCATTTTAAATTTTTAAAGATAAGTTGTACACGACTTTTACTTGATATCTTACATTTATTTTATTAAATACTCATGTTTTACTTTCTCTTATTGCAGGTGCGATGCTTTTCATCATGTTTTCT
This sequence comes from Cheiracanthium punctorium, assembly GCA_038373885.1. Taxonomy (NCBI): domain Eukaryota; kingdom Metazoa; phylum Arthropoda; class Arachnida; order Araneae; family Cheiracanthiidae; genus Cheiracanthium; species Cheiracanthium punctorium. The sequence goes on from JAWZYV010012876.1 coordinate 25,562, forward strand.
TGTGCTTTGAATGTATTTATGATATCATTACCTCTCTCTGAACATGCTGAAGTACTTTGAAACTTTATTGAATTGCATCCTACTATTTATGCTTAAGAAGTCTTAGCACATTCTTATATGAAAGAGATGGAACAAGTCTGAAGAAAGTCATATTTTAAAGTATTTTTTATGCTGTATGTTGTTAAAATACAGAATTTGGATTTTGAAAGACAATTATCAAATGTTTATACCAATTTCCTTTTAACTCGCTGAAATTTAGATACTGATTCAGAATTTCTAATATCTTTATACAATCTGTGTTCTGTAAAACTAGAAATTACAGATGGAAAGAGAACATAGCACTGGAGCATCTCCCCAAACGCAAAATCTGGATATTCGTACTGACCCCTTAAAGAAACATCATATGCGTAATGTGTGTCAAGAGACATTTTCCAGCAATGCATACTCGAAGAAACGGGTACCATCTTGTACGGGGGGAAAGCCTTATGCTTGTGATGAGTGTCACAAAGAATTCTCTCAGAAGTCTCACTTGAAGAAACACTTCCGCACACATAGGGGAGAGAAGCCCTATGTTTGCGATGTGTGTCAGAAAGCATTCTCTCATATGTCTTTCTTGAAGAGACATTTCCGCAAACATACAGGAGAAAAGCCCTATGTTTGCGATGTGTGTCAGAAAGCATTCTCTCATATGTCTGTCTTGAAGGAACACTTCCGCAAACATACGGGAGAAAAGCCCTATGTTTGCGATGTGTGTCAGAAAGCATTCTCTCATATGTCTGTCTTGAAGGAACACTTCCGCAAACATACGGGAGAAAAGCCCTATGTTTGCGATGTGTGTCAGAAAGCATTTGCTGGTCAGGCTGACGCGAGGAGGCACTTCCGGATCCACACTGGAGAGAAAAAGTTTGCCTGCAACGTGTGTCAAAAAAAATTCAATCAGAAGTGTTCATTGGATCAGCACCTCCGCGTGCACACTGGTGAAAAGCCCTACATTTGCGATCTGTGTCACAAATCTTTCACTCAACGGAGTAACTTGACTAGTCACCTCCGCATTCACACGGGAGAGAAGCAGTATGCTTGCTTTGTGTGTCAGAAAGCATTCACACAGCAGGTTGCTTTGAATAAACACCTTCGCATTCACACGCTTGAGAAGCCCTACGCATGCGATCTGTGTCCAAAAGCTTTCACGCAGGAAAGTAGCTTGAACAATCACCTCAGACTTCATAGTGGAGAGAAACCTTACACTTGCGTTTCGTGTCAAGCAGCATTTGCTAATCGAAGCAATTTGAACATGCACCTTCGCGTTCACACGGGAGAAAAGCCCTATCCTTGCAATCTGTGTCAGAAAAGTTTTACTCGAAAGAGTAACTTGAATAATCACCTCCGGAGTCATACGTGAGAGAAACCTTACATTTGGAATTCGTGTCAAGCAGCATTCTCTCAGCAGATTGACTTGAATCAGCATCTCCACATTCACACGTTAGAGAAGTCCTAAGTTTCTGATGTGTGTCAAAAAGCATTCGCTGAGCTTAGTACATTGAATGAACATTTTCTCCATTCGCAAAAAAAAAAAAAAAAAAGAATTCTTGGGTAATGGCTGTCTGCGAACAATTTCAGTAAAAGAGTTTGAGAGAGCATCTCTGTGTCCTTGCAAGGCAGATATATTGTTTGTGGGTGTGTTTTACGCAATTTTAATTGAAATAAGAGTGGACCGCTTTTCATGTTTTAAATTTGTCAACAATGTAATCTTTGAATGCTGCGGGTTTCTTTTCTTATTTGTGCACTTTTGATCATCTACACTATGCATATGATCCTTTATTTAAAAAAGTATCCAATGGGTACAGCAAAACTTCTGGAACCAAGAAGTCCGGAATTCGACCCTAAAATAATCTTTTTGTGCAACACAAATTGCCAAATTATTGGTTTTTTGTTATTTTTTTTGCCATTTTAAGAAATGTTGTGTATATTTCTCAATGAATGTGTTTTATTTTTTATTTATATCTTGTTTCCTGTGCAAGACAGGTAGGTCCATTTTTTTACCTACTTCATCCGACTACAATGAACGCCCGGTTAATCGAAGCTTTTTTTCCATTTTAAGAACTGTTGTGTATATTTCTCAATGAATGTGTTTTATTTTTTATTTATATCCTGTTTCCTGTGCAAGACAGGTAGGTCCATTTTTTGACCTACTTCATCCGACTACAATGAACGCCCGGTTAATCGAAGCTTTTTTTTCCATTTTAAGAACTGTTGTGTATATTTCTCAATGAATGTGTTTTATTTTTTATTTATATCCTGTTTCCTGTGCAAGACAGGTAGGTCCATTTTTTGACCTACTTCATCTGACTACAATAAACTCCCGGTTAATCGAAGCTTTTTTCCTTTTAAGAACTGTTGTGTATATTTCTCAATGAATGTGTTTTATTTTTTATTTATATCTTGTTTCCTGTGCAAGACAGGTAGGTCCATTTTTTGACCTACTTCATCCGACTACAATGAACGCCCGGTTAATCGAAGCTTTTTTTCCATTTTAAGAACTGTTGTGTATATTTCTCAATGAATGTGTTTTATTTTTTATTTATATCTTGTTTCCTGTGCAAGACAGGTAGGTCCATTTTTTGACCTACTTCATCTGACTACAATAAACTCCCGGTTAATCGAAGCTTTTTTCCTTTTAAAAACTGTTGTGTATATTTCTCAATGAATGTGTTTTATTTTTTAATTATATCTTGTTTCCTGTGCAGGACAGGTAGGTCCATTTTTTGACCTACTTCATCTGACTACAATAAACTCCCGGTTAATCGAAGCTTTTTTCCTTTTAAGAACTGTTGTGTATATTTCTCAATGAATGTGTTTTATTTTTTATTTATATCTTGTTTCCTGTGCAAGACAGGTAGGTCCATTTTTTGACCTACTTCATCCGACTACAATGAACGCCCGGTTAATAAGCTTTTTTTCCATTTTAAGAACTGTTGTGTATATTTCTCAATGAATGTGTTTTATTTTTTATTTATATCTTGTTTCCTGTGCAAGACAGGTAGGTCCATTTTTTGACCTACTTCATCTGACTACAATAAACTCCCGGTTAATCGAAGCTTTTTTCCTTTTAAAAACTGTTGTGTATATTTCTCAATGAATGTGTTTTATTTTTTAATTATATCTTGTTTCCTGTGCAGGACAGGTAGGTCCATTTTTTGACCTACTTCATCTGACTACAATAAACTCCCGGTTAATCGAAGCTTTTTTCCTTTTAAGAACTGTTGTGTATATTTCTCAATGAATGTGTTTTATTTTTTATTTATATCTTGTTTCCTGTGCAAGACAGGTAGGTCCATTTTTTGACCTACTTCATCTGACTACAATAAACTCCCGGTTAATCGAAGCTTTTTTTCCATTTTAAGAGCTGTTGTGTATATTTCTCAATGAATGTGTTTTATTTTTTAATTATATCTTGTTTCCTGTGCAGGACAGGTAGGTCCATTTTTTGACCTACTTCATCTGACTACAATAAACTCCCGGTTAATCGAAGCTTTTTTTCCATTTTAAGAACTGTTGTGTATATTTCTCAATGAATGTGTTTTATTTTTTAATTATATCTTGTTTCCTGTGCAGGACAGGTAGGTCCATTTTTTGACCTACTTGATCTGACTACAATAAACTCCCGGTTAATCGAAGCTTTTTTTCCATTTTAAGAACTGTTGTGTATGGGGATGCACCGAATACCATGTTTTGCTGAATAAGGAATACCGAATATTAGGTTAAAATTGTAACCGAATATTCGGCCGAATACTGTGTGTTTTATTTTACTACCAATATTAAACTTTGCTCATATTATATGTATGTGTTTAGAGTTACAATTCTAATAATTAAATCTATTTTTTCTAAATTCTACATATTCAGCTATTTTAATTGTTCATATAAGTTTTTAATGTATAATGATAATTAAAAGGTAACTGCTAGTGATACCCTACTAGCAATTTTGCTCGGGCTACCACCGGGCACGCAGCCAGCCGATGACGGCCCGAGCAAAATTGCTAGTAGGGTAGTCTAGTTCAATTTTATGTGAAGCAAACTACCCTAGCTAGTAGCTAGGGTAGTTTGCTTCACATAAAATTGAACTTGATATATATTTTTTACACGAAAAAAATATTTTTGTTAAATGTTTTTATTGTAAATATATGCAAATATAATTTCTAGCATAGTATGATTGCAATTGTTTTTCACAGAAATTTATTTTAGACATATAATTATGAACGTTTTAAGCTAAAATTTTATAATCTATTACCATTCTTCTTTCATAGGCTAGCTTTATTAGCAATACTAAACTTTTGTACATTTTTTTTTATTTCAAGTATTCTACCTAGAAATAACTTTGAAATCTATGTAACCAAATTAAAAAAACTATGTAACAAAAAGAAATGATAAGAAGGTAGCTCAAAAAAATGTTCGAAAACGAAAATTAGAAACATTTTTAAAAAAGAATGTCTTTAATGTTGTACCAAATTAGTTTAATATTTATTAACGCTGTACCTAATTAGTTTTGTGAATTAAGAAAATATTTAAATGTTAAAAGGATTTATCCAGCTCTTTCATAGTTATACACAAAAAAATATTTTTTTATTGAATAACATAACTTTCATTTAACTATGTAAGCAGTTTAGTACTTCTATTTTTATGAACTCTTTACTGTTTCATGTAGTGTACTTACAATAGAAGATATTTTTTACTCTTGTGTACTTATAATGATAACCGTTGCACCATTTATTTGAATTAATAATTAAAAATACATTTCTCATCACCTGTAATTATTATGGTCTGATTGTTTTGTACTACTGTGACAATAAAATATTTCATTTAATTGTTTTGTTTAATTAGTTTACTGTTACTTTGAAAAAAAATAACTAAATATTTTAAATTCTATTTTCTTTATTAAAATAATTGAAATTTAATTAAGAACAAAGAACGGCAAAATGAAATTATGAATATCTGATCGCTTGCTGATTGAAACTACAGTGTGCTTTAAATTTATATATAAAATAAGACATTGAAAAGCTTACAATCTAATAATTATTATGGAAAAATTTCTCTTATTTTACGCATTAATACTTATAAAATGTAAAAACATATGTTATATCTTAATAATTATCTTTTAGTGACAAAATATAATTTTCCAAAAATTTTAGCTTATCTTGTTCGCTTGTATATGACAATTGCGTCAATGAAAGAAATTGAAGTGTTTATATTACTAGAGATAAAAATATACAAAGTTCTACTTCTTTTAAATAATGCTGTTGGGCATGTATAAATTAAAACTTTGTAAAATTATCAACAAATCTTTCTTCGTCAAGGTTTTTCTTTTCTTTTTAAGATTTCCCATAAATGCGTGAATTTTTATACTTAAGAATTCAAAAATAAGTAATCTGAAATGATTTTAAATAAATGAATGCCAAAAATGCAATATAAATAGTATTGATATTACAAGTAAAATATTGGTAAGGAATTTACATTATGCTGATTTTTCTAAATGAATTTAAATACACTGATCCAATCTTTAATTTTTATGATAAGAAGTCTTTCTCTATAAATAGTTTTTTAGAAGGCTTGAATTGTTATCTCAAAAAGCAATCATGAGTATTCAAATCACTATATATCCTGCATAGTTTCCTCTTGAGCATTGCAGCAAAACCACTTAACTGAAGTAAAGCTTTAAACTGAACGATCTTCAGATCTTCATCTGGTGACGTCACAAATCAGTTGTAAGGCCTGTTCCCTTACACCCGTATTCACGAAACTTTCTACTAGCTGGTAACAGCCAGATTACCATAGAATCGGATGGTTAAAAAAAAATGGTATTCACAAGGCCAAATCGGCTGGTTACATCTCGTTTTTAACAGACAAATGTAACCAGCCGAATTCGGGTGGTTACCGGCCGGTTACATTCGACGCATGCGCTGTGAGGCTCTAATCTGTACACTAACAAACATGGCGGACTACAGCGCTGTTGAAGACAGAAGATATGGAAATTTTAGAATTTATTGATAAATTTTGCAAATCTATGTGTGAGGAGAAAGTAAACGGTTTAGAAGACATGTGTGTCATGGATTTTCCAATACATTACCATCAAAGTAAGTAAACGGTAAACAGGAGAAAAGGGAACTGTTTTTAACTTACGGAAAACGTGTAAATGAAATTATGGCGCTGCGGTAAAGCGAGCGATTGGGGAGTAGTAGTTCCAGGGTTCTGGCCTCGCTGCGGCCTAAGTTTTCCTTCTTGCTCTCTCTCTCTCTCTCTCTCTCTCTTTTTTTTTTTTAATACATTTCTTAGAACATCTAAAAATATCTAAATTGTTTTGATCTGTTCCATTTTCTTAATATATATATTTTACCATGAAAATGATATCATTTATTATGTAAATGTAATTTATGAAATCTAATACAATATTTTTTTAACGACGGAAAAACAACTAGTTTTTGGTTAAGTAATTTCAACGACATCCGTTCTAAAGTTCCATTAAATACTAAAGAAATAATAAACACTCAAAATCTTATTCCTGTAAGTGCGTTTTAACAAATTTGTTTACTTTTATTTCACTCAAAATCTATTTATATCTGTTACTTGACTAATAAAAGTCAGGAATGCATTTCCCCAAAGTCATAAGCAGCATCTATTTCTTTTTACTTTGAAACAGTGAAAATATTATATTTAAAATTAATACTGAATTTCCAAAAATATGATTTTTTTATTTCTAAAAAGAAATTCTGCCGCGTTTTCAGGAGTTTCATAATCAAAATATTGAGTGAATGCAATAAAATGATGATTTGTTTACTATTTCTGTCTACATACGGCAGTAGCATATACTTAAAATATTGAAGAATTACAACAAGAATCGCATAATATGTTCTTGCCAGTTCTATTTGTCAAAAAGTAACGATCGAAACAAAGCTATTTGTAAGATTAAAAAAATAAGTATTTCAACTCATTTATCAGCCTTTAAAATATTTTTTTTCTGCGTTTTAAAGCATTTTCGTAAGTTTTTGTGCGTTGGGATGAAGTACTTAACCATTTTAATTAGGTGTATAAATTCGACATTATACTACAATACCATCAAAATCAATAATGATCCCAATCCTGTCAGAAAAAAAGAACTAATCTTAATTTTATTTATTTTTTATTAATTTATTAATTTTTATTTTTTTCCCTGCAAGAGCATTGCAAAATTTAATAGACAAAGCCATGTGAATTAGCAGGGGTTAGCTGGGCTGGAACAGGTTTCTTTAATTAGTCGTATCATATTAGCTGTATTCCGTATTACCAAAAACACAAGGCCTTACCCCCCCCCCCGGGAGGGAGATCATGAGAGTTTGATTTCCCACCCTCCCCCCGAAATTTTAGTCAATGAAATTAGTAGTTTTTTTATTTGCATTGATTCTGCAGTTCAACTATAGGTAAAAGATTTCAGCGCTACATATCCCCCCCCCTCCCCCCTTCCTAATTTTTATTTGCCTACGACTTTGCAAAAGCAAGAACATGTAGCTTTGAGACAAAAATTCATTGACATTTGTTTTATCTGTTTCAAGAGGGAAGAAAATGTGAATTTTAACAGAGTCTGTTTTAAACTTACAATATTAAATAGTTATTTACATACATCCGATAAAATAACTAATATAATTCTTGATTTTTGCATTATCCCATTAATAAAAATAAATGAGAGGCATTATTCACTATTAATATTTAAAATGAATACTCTTTTTCCCCGTTCCTGCTTTATTTAAATAAGTTGTACACTTCGTGCTAAGTTATTACTCATAAATTAATCACGTGCAAAAAAATGTAATTTTACTGTCTACAGAGTGATTAAAGTGTGTCTTTATTGTGGGGGAAAAACTTGCAATTTCGAGTAGAGATCTGCAATTGCCTTTTTTATTGGGGGGGGGGGGGGTCCAAAAATTTCTAGTCCTTGATATGAAAAATCAAGAGACAGCCTAGTTCATAACTTCAGTTAAAAATTGAGTAATGACTACCTCATAAATCATTATTTAAGGCCCAGCAAGAACCATCTCAACACAATCACATTTTAATATTCACGTATATATTTACTCTTTACTGTAAAAAATTACAAAAAATTGCAGAGCTGCTCTATGATCCATATTTTTGTGATTAAAGTATGGTCACCAGTAGGTTTCAACATTAGAATCATTACAATTGTATTAAAACATTGTAAAAATATTTGCTTTTTTATGCATTTGCAATTTTAATTATTGATACTAAAAAATTTTTTTTAAAAAAACCACCATACCATCTCCTACAGTAAAACAAATAAAATATCCCCAGAGTAATTTCTTAAGTATGTATTAGCAAATTTTTAAACAATCGTACTGTTTTTGACTGTCAGATACATTAAAAAATAAAAATAGAAAACCTTCGAATACCTTTAAAAATTATTATCTTTTAAAATCAATATATCTTTTAAATTCATAGGTGTATATAAATAAAATATCAGTTATAAATTGCAAAAAAGTCAGCAGCAATCCCCGAAATAAATAAAAGAAGCATATCTGATTATAAAAATACATGAAAACACATTACATTCCTTCTTATTTTCAACTATTTTGGAGCGCTCGCGGAGAGGGGTCAAGGGTCGGCAATCAGCTGGTTGGATAGCCAGTGCCCTAAGCCAATCACGGACGAGCTTACAAAGCAGAATGCACAAGTGCAAGTTAATCGGTGGTCAAACGTTGGTCAGGAAACCAATGGTTTTAAATAGTTGGTGAATACCGTTCTGAGGTTACCGGTGTGTTACTAGCAAGTAACGGTTAAGCGTTAGTTTCATGATCAGGCGGTTACTAGCCGTTTCGTGAATACGACTGTTAGAGACGGTATTGGAAGTGGTCGCCATTACTTATGACGTAGCAGGAAGAAGTACTCCGATTGGCCGCAATTTCGGCCGACTCGGATTTTTTCGTTCCGAAAGGTAATAGTTGGAGATCGTCGTCGGAAACAAGATATAAATGAAAAATAAAACACATTCATTGAGAAATATACTCAACTAGGGATGCACCGAATATTCAGTTAGTATTCGGTAGACTGCCTATTCGGCAGACAAACCGAATATTCAGTTCGGCCGAATACTTTAATATTCGGCAACCGAATAGTGAACAAATTTAATTATTTGACAATTGGTAAACAAATACATATTTTTTTAAATCACGAATGAAAAATATGGTATAGTACCATAGTACTAAATTAATTAGAGTTGTTACTTACTAGCATAACAGTCAGATTATTTTTAAAGTAAGAGAAAACACTCAGATTAAAATTTAAATTTTGTTGCTTTCCAATTTTTATGAAATCTTATGACACATTACATTGACCTTACTATTAATGACTCATTTAAATATGAAACAGTAGCCAGGAAAAAAAAGCCTCATAACATTAAGTGTTCATAAATATGTAAAGTCAATTAACTGCTAATTTTTTTAAATAAAATATGCAGGTAAAAAAGTTATCATAATTTCCCAAATATTTAAAAAAGTTATTTATAATGTATAAAGGAAATATTTGCATATTAAATTTTACAGCATTTTAATTTCTGAAGTTCTACACCATATGAAATATGAAATATTGTTTAAAAATAAACTACTGAAATTAATCATTGCAATCAAAGATTAATAACGGTTTAGTAAATTTTAACCATTAAGTAGTTAAAAACGGTTTAGTAAATTTACGAACTTTCAGCAAATTTGAGGACGCTAGACAATTAATGTCCATTCTTTCTCACATATGGCGCCATCAACGCTCCTTTAAAAAAGGAAAAACCAAGCGAGTGTCAATTTTCAAGCTTAAATCAAGCTGTATTTAAGCTTGACAATTCAACTTGACTCCTGAAAGCTTGCTGCCAGCTTAGAACGAGTTGAACTGTCAAACTTGTATTAATACGTCAAATTCAAAGAAATGTCAAGCTTGATTTAAGCTTATGTGCTGTCTGGGTTGGGACATTCCTACGGCACGAATGGAGGGGCGTTTCGGCGGTACTTTTAAAAGTTTAATCGACTGTAGCAATATTTAAAATCAATTTATTCTGCATGTATCAGAAATATATCCTCCACATATCACAAATAGTTCTTTTACAGGGGCACTCATAAGAATTACATTACACTGAATGGGGATTTCTGCAATTACTGAATTGATTTGAAAAACTTTTCAACTGATAGAAAGCCACACTATTCCCGAATATTATAGGCTACCTTTCAGCATGCAGCATAACTAGTTCTTTTACAGGGACACTCAAAAGAATTCTAATACATTACGCTATATGGACATCTCTGTAACTACTGAACAGATTCTAAAGATCTTTTCACTGAAAGTTACACTATTCCTGAGTAACATAGGCTAAAATTCTTGCATCTAACATAATTTACAGGACCACGCAAAATAATTAAATAATCAAAAAATTGTACATGTTCTATAAATAAAATATTTTTATTACAGCACTTTATATTATTTCTGTTTTTAAATATAATTTTCTTGTAGACTAGTGAAAAAAAGTAGGAAGTGGCTAATATTGAGCTGAACTCTTACTAGGTAGTGGAATAGGAAAAGTTGTTTTACAGTGGAAGGGGATCCCTTTATCAGAAGTAGATGGGATTGCTACAATGAAATATTTGCATACAATACCCGACTCTCATTCATTAAATGACCACGACGAGATGACACAAAAACAGTCACTACAGACAGGATATTTTTTTGTCCAAATGAATTTGCTTCTGTTACTCCATTTACGATTGCTAATATAAAAAGCGTCGAAGCAGCTCACAATAAACAATACAACCGACTCCATAATAAAACCAAGTTAATAACCTGAGAATTTTGTTGTAAGATAGTATACAAGTCAGAAATAAATGATGTAGAATTTCGACAATTTCTTTTATTCACAATATTATTAACTTTTTCTTTATTTTAAATGAAGACATTGTATATGTAAAGTTAATTAAATTAGATAGTTTTTTTTTCGCATTTGGTGAATGGAGACAGTTACGTCAATGTTTACGAACTATTTTGAGTTTTCCTGTAAATTATGCTGCATGCATGAAATGTAGCCTATGTTTCTCAGGAATAGTGTAGCTTTCAGTGAAAGGATCTTTAGAATCGGTTCAGTAGTTACAGAAATGTCCGTATGGCATAACGTACTAGAATTCTTTTGAGTATCCCTGTAAAAGAACTAGTAATATTCAGGAATAGTGTAGCTTTCTATCAGTGAAATTTTTTTTTGATCGGTTCAGTAGTTGCAGAGATCCCCATATAGCGTAATGTAATTCTTATGAGTGCCCCTATAAAAGAACTATTTGTGATATATGGAGGATATATTTGTGATATATGCAGTTTAAGTTAATTTTCACTATCGCTACAGTCGATTAAACTTCTAAAAGTAACGCCGAAATGCCCCCATGCGTGCCCGTGGAATGATATCTACTAATGTCCCAAATAGGGTGGTACTTTTGGGGATATTTTTTGGAAATAGTTGTACCTTTAGGGATGGACGTGAGACGAGAATCGGGGCTGTCTCGTCTCGTCTCGCAGTGGTAAACCTCTGTCTCGTCTCGCGTCTCGCGCGAGACGTCTCGCGAGTCTCGCAAAATTAAGGACTGCGATTTCGTTACCATTTTATACTAACTTATTATTGGGATTTTATTGAAAATTAATATTAATAATAACAATTACTTACATATAGCCACATTAGTAGATATTTTAATAACTATATCAGCATATATCGGCATTTGAAGTAAAAGAAATTGAGATTTAATCCGTATATATAATGTCACACCGAAAATATAGCGTTTATTTTTATTTACTAGCTGCGTACCCGTTCTTCGCACTGTAGTAAACGAAAATTTTCCTAACATGAGTAATTTCAATTAATTCTAGTGATGTGGAATCTAAATTAAAAGCAAAATTATTTGACTCTTGATGTAAAGTTTGCGTCATGAGTATTAACCTGGCATCATTGCAATATAATGACTCAAAAAACTACGTCAGTGTCATTCGCGATCAGAAAAGTGAAAAGCTTAGCGGTTTGCAGAGAACTCCCGACTTTCAAAATGTGTTATTTCTACATCATACTGTAGTTCTACATCATACTGTTCAAGTTGTAGCATTAAATACCTCAGGCACTATATGAAATGGACAACCGTTTGTTTTAAAATAGCTGCGCACCCGCTCTTCATACGAGAAGTAGCGAATATTTTATTAAAATCATATCTGCATGAGACAAAACAGATTTTTTTTTTTAAGTTCAAGTAATCTCCTCTGTTGAAATTACTGCGGGATATATTAACACAAATTAGAATTACTTATAGTTCAGTTGGTTGTAAGATAACCCTTGAAAAATTATAAACAGAACACTTTTAGTCTTTATTAAATCTCTACTATTTACTTTAACATCAATTTCAAGTCTCTAAAATATGTGTAATTTTTATATTAATGAAAACAAGATTATATTAACGATAATTATAATTATTTGCCTAATATTTCCAATAACATTACCGTGTGTGCATTTTTAGATTTCATTATAGTATCTCAGTTGGTTAATAGACGTCTTATTTTTTGTTTATATTTTAAATTACTGAACAGTTAATTTGTTGACGACTATCCGTTTGTACTTTTCCACAATAGTTTTTAGCGATAGTACTACAGTCGTTATGGTCGCCCTGTTTACAGAAAAATTAAACCATAATCCCCCTAATGTATATCCAGTGTGGATTTTTTTTAAAAATGAAAAGACATCTAACAGGCGAAGATAATTTTAGAATAGGAACCCAACTGCAAGATTAAATGATGGGGAGGGAAAAAAATTATAAAAGTTTTGCAAGCCGAAGGAAGGGAAAACATGATAATATAAACGAAAAGAGAAATAGTTTTTAAAAAAATTGCTTGCATTTCTTTCCGTCCGATATTAATATGTAAGAATAAAAAATGTCATTTTAATCTCTTTAAAATAGGCGAACAATAGGGATTTAACCGCTCCTAGAAAGTTGTTACCAGGGTGGGCGCCCCCCCCCCCTACGCACGCCGCAACGTACGGGAAAGTTTGAGGATAATATCGGTACAAGGATATTTCAACCAAGGATATTCAACCATATTTCAACCTACTCAGACTAAGCATCAATGCGAATGCAAGTTGCTCTACTTCTAATGTCTCTCTGATATACCCGAAACCCGATTATCACAGGGGCAAGGGGGGGGCGGTAGTCCGGTGCCCCTGAAGAAAAAGGGGGCCCATATATATATCCCGATTATCTAAATTATAAATTCATATGTACTGAAATAGTAATTGTGGGGAAAAAACTGAATTTCCTCTATAATATAGGTATTACCTAATTGTCTATCACTAGATCAAGTTAGAGATATTTTTTGGGGGTGATAAATACGATTTGATTAAAGTACAAAAACTACAGTTAACTGAAATGCAAATTTTGAGTACAACAGCGGTCAAAACTGGGTTAAAATGCTTAAAAAAGGGGGCTCAGTAAAGGGGCTTAATGCGTAAAAAAGGGGGATAGTAAGGGGGCCCCAAACTTAATGCCCCTGGCCCCGTCTAAAAGTGGTCAGATTTGAACATACCGTACCGCCTTTCCTATTTACTTATTATTTTTCTTTCAACTCTTCTCTGTTTTCTTTTTTTTCCGCCTCTTTCTTTATCCTCTCCTTTGTGTGTTTTGCATATCTCTCGTCTGTTCTAATTTTAAATGTTACGTGTTTGTGCGTATTGTAGAGTGCTGATAGCATACCAGGACCGAAAACGAAGGAGACGCAAGTTAAACGGTAGAGGCTTCAGACAAATTGTCGCTTTTCAGATCGTATTTATGCAAGACGAAAAAAAATGCGAGAATTCTCGCGCGAGACAAGACTCTGTCTCGTCTCGCGTCTCGTCCCGCAAAATATTTTCTTTCTCGTCTCGCGTCTCGTCTCGCAAAAAAATGCCTGTCTCGTCTCGCGAGAAAATGCGAGAACGCGAGACAATGCGAGAACGCGAGACAATGCGAGAATTCTCGCGTCTCGCGTCCATCCCTATGTACCTTCAAAAAATGTTTTTTCATAATATTGTTACGAGTTTTCGGGGCAACCCGCTGCTTTGTGGCTTAAAATGGTTTAAATTCGTATTCTACGCTTCAAATAGATAAATTTTGCTTTTTGTTGCATCCAAATCGGCCAATTAGAACCGGAGATACGGAGGTTTCGCTTTCCCATATGTTTTTCTATGGGCTTCTAGAAATCTCGAGAAATATTAGTCCTAGAGCTTAGATCTCTTCACTTTTGAGGACTTATTTTTGGCGCCAAATTTGGCGATATTTCGCCAGAAGTCGCCAAGCTTGGCGACTTTTTGGTCATTTGGCGCGATTTTCTCAATGGGGCCTGGAAGTTGTTTTTCCTGCATTAAAAACGCATAATAACCTAACATTTCTCTTCTATGACGTAATCGATATTCTCGCTTTATGTAGAATCTTCAAGAAATATACTCCTCTAGAAGCTTCCTGCAGTTTCTGCCTCCTCTATATAAACCGGCGCGTTGCCCCGACAGTTCAGTGTTGATCAAGCTTTGAGAGAGTGAATACGCTTGCTTTGTGAAGGAAGCTGTGTTTCGCGCTGTTTGTGAAGCTTTGAATTTAAGTGCTGTGTGTAAATTCTTCATCGCTGAGTCTTGAGAGACTGTTAGTGTTATTTCTCGTATATTTTCACAGAATTCTTGCCAGTGAAAGTGTTCTATTTTGTGTGAGAAATACAGTATTTGTGAGAGCTTCTGATCTAAGCGGACTGCTAAAAGCACGTTACTGCTAGATTGTGCTTGTGTATTGTGTACAGCTGATTGTTCTACGAAGTTCTAGAAGCAATAAAGTTTGCGTTCCATCCTGACAAGTGACTTTTTACTTGAACTTTTTTTTTACACCAACTGGACTTTAGAACGACGAACCCCAGGAGTAGCACAGTAGTTCCGTAACATTTGGTGTCGGAAGTGGGATTCGAACCCACGCCCGGAGAACCGGACTGCGAGAGAGTAGAGACAAATCAAGAAAATATGGAGAAGAGAATGTCGCTCCTGGAAGAAAGTCAAGCGAAATACGAAGAAAGAATTGAGGAAAAGATCGATCACAAGTTAGAAGAAAAACTTGACAGTCTGGTAAAGCTGGGAAAGGTGCCAGAAAATATCAGGTTGCCGTCACGCCACCCAGCAGTGAAACTAACGCCTTATGACGGAAAGACTCCCTGGGAAGCTTACAAGACCCAATTTTCGATCGTCGCCAGAGCCAATGGTTGGAGCGAGTCCGAGAAAGCGAACCAACTGGCCGCTTCCCTTAGCGGAGATGCAATTAATGTATTGCAAACTATCGGAGCGACGAAGATAGGAGATTTTGACGCCCTTGCCAGTGCCTTGGAGATGAAATTCGGAGAGAAGTGCCAGAAAGAATATAGTAGAATCCAACTTAAGTCAAGGATGCAGAGATCTGGCGAGACCCTTCAAGAGCTGGCTTCGGACATAGATAAGCTGTGTCATCTAGCCTACATGGACCACCTTGATAATGTCCGAGAAGAAATGGCGGTGCGTCATTTTATTGAAGCCATCCGTGATCCAGAAACCCAAAAGACACTCATGTTGGAGGATTATAAGGATTTGAAGTCTGCTCTGGTGTTCGCAATGAAACTAGAGGCAGCCCAGCGGGCCGTGAGAAAAGATCGGCATGCTGTTAGAGCGGTCACGGTCCAAGAGGGAGCTGACAAAGACACAGAGAGCGTCGAGAACAGGTTGAAGAGAATTGAGGATCTCATAGAACGAAAATTAAGATCCGATAGAACGAGAGATGGCCCAAAGAAAGTAAAATGTTGGAGGTGCAACAGCGAGGGGCATTTACAAAAATACTGTGACGCACAAAAGAACTCTCGTCGTAAAGATCGCAGTTATCAATGCACCAGAGAAGCCCATGAAGGAAGACAGAAAAGAGACGACTTTCAGGAACAGAGGCTGAGGGATATTCAAAAGCCCCGTTTGAAAGTCTTACAGATTTCATCAGTGAATGGCGGCAGTAATGGACTCTTCGTTCTAGGATACGTAAATGGTTCCCCATGCCACATGGTGATTGATACTGGAGCGAACGTAACCATCATAAGGACGGATCTCGCCAAGAAATTAAATTTGAAGATTTTCTGGACTCCGCCCTCGCTGACCTTCCAGACTGTGACAGGTGACAAGATCGAAGTGGGCGGAAAAGCGCAAGTAGAAATCACGTTTGGAAATGCCAGATACGACCATGTGGTATATGTCGCCAATGTTACAGACTCTTTTATTCTCGGACTCGACTTTTTAAAATCGCACAAATTTAACTTGGACTTTAAGAATAATGAGCTTCGTTCAGACTCAGAAGAAATAGCTGCGTTCGATATTAAAAATGAAACTATTTTACCTGTACAGCAAATAATAGCCCAGACTGATATCATTCTACCTCCCAGAACTGATTCAATAATTTCTGGAACAGTAAAAGAAAGCAATAAATTCCGTTTTGGATTAATCGAACACCCAAACAATAGTGATTCCGTCAGAGGAGTACTTGTGGGAGCAACACTTGCGGACTTGTCGAGAACAGAAATTCCAGTTTGAGTAGTAAATGTGACGGACAAGTCGAAGGTGATAAAGAAAAATGAAGTGTTGGCGACATGCACTCCTGTTACCTGCATTAATAAGAACATCAGCCAAACGAAAGCTAAATCTTCCGAGTGCCTGACGAAGGTATTAATACAAGACGTGGAGTTCACGGCAGAACAGAGAAGCGCTGCGGAGAAAGTAATAGCTGAATTTGAAGACCTCTTCTCCCGTACTTCGGGTGACTTTGGCCGTACGAGCTTAACGCAACATAGAATAGACACAAGCAGCCATTCTCCCATCAAGCAACATCCTAGGCGGCTGCCGTTTGCTAAGCAAGAAGAGTGAGCAGACTTTTAGAGGAGATGCAGCGTGATGACGTCATCGAGCCGTCGACTAGTCCCTGGGCCTCGCCAATTGTTTTGGTCCGAAAGAAGGATGGTTCCACCCGGTTCTGTGTTGACTGCAGACGTCTCAATGACATTACCAAGAAAGACAGCTACCCTCTTCCCAGGATAGACGACACTTTGGACACTTTATCGGGAAACGAATGGTTTTCCACTCTGGATCTGAAAAGTGGTTACTGGAGAGTGGAAATTCAACCCGACGACCGTGAAAAGACTGCGTTCACCACGGGACAAGGATTATGGCAGTTCAAAGTTATGCCTTTTGGACTCTGCAACGCACCTGCTACATTCGAGCGTCTAATGGAGACAGTGTTGAGAGGACTTTCCTACGAAGCATGTCTCGTTTATTTGGACGATATCATCATCGTCGGAAGGACTTTCGAAGAGCATCTCGAGAACATTCGAAAGGTACTGCAGAAATTAAAAGAGGCAAATTTGAAACTAAGTCCGTCGAAGTGCAATTTGTTTCGTCGGGAAGTACGTTACCTCGGGCACATAATATCCGCCCACGGAGTCCGAACCGATCCCGAAAAGACGTCCGCAGTCCAGAACTGGAGTCGTCCCGAGAATATCCATGACTTATGAAGTTTTCTCGGTCTGTGTACTTACTATCGAAAATTCGTGAAGGGCTTTTCTCAAATTGCAAGACCTCTTCACAAATTGACCGAGACTGGACAGAAAATTCTATTTACTGAGGAATGTGAGGACGCATTCAACGAACTGAAGACGGCTTTAACATCTTCGCCGATCCTGTCGTATCCTCACCCTGTCAAGCCATTTATCCTGGACACAGACGCAAGTAAGGAGAGTGTCGGAGCAGTTTTGTCCCAGGAGATAGATGGCCAAGAATATGTCATTGCTTACTGGAGCAAATGCCTTTCAAAGGCAGAACGTAACTATTGTGTTACGAGAAAGGAACTTCTTGCTATCATCAAAGCCGTGGAGCACTTCCATCATTACCTGTACAGCCGAAAGTTCCTGCTCCGAACGGACCATGCCTCTTTAACCTGGCTTCTAAATTTCAAGAATCCAGAAGGCCAAATAGCCAGGTGGATACAGCGGTTACAAGAATATGACATCGAGATACGTCATCGGAAAGGGGCATCTCATGGAAATGCAGATGCTTTGTCGAGAAGGCCCTGCATAGACAGTTGTCGCTATTGCTCCAGGGCGGAGAAAAATTACCATCTGAAACATACCGTTGTCCGCCAAGTTACATCATCGGCACTATCTGAAGATCCCTGGAGTGACGAAAATGTTCGGGCGGACCAGTTAGCTGATAGCGACATCAAACCTATTGTGGAGTTACTGGAGAAATCAAGCACTAAACCCAGTTGGCAAGAAATATCATCTTACAGTCCGGCAACAAAACAGTTCTGGGCTTTATGGGATTCGCTTCGCCTGAGGAATGGAGTCCTGTATCGTAAATGGGAGTCGGACGACGGCAAGATGCTCCGATGGCAGTTAGTACTCCCTCGTTCGAGGATTCCGAAGGTTCTAGAAGAACTTCATAATGGCTACACTGGAGGCCATTTTGGCGTAATGAAGACCCTGCAGAAAGTTCGCGAGCGCTTCGACTGGGTTAGGGCTCGAGGCGACGACGTCGAAAGGTGGTGTCAAGCTTGTGACGCCTGTGCCGCCCGTAAAGGCCCGAAGAAACGAAGCCGTGGAAGACTACATCGTTATAATGTAGGAGCGCCTTTTGAGAGGATTGCCCTCGACATCCTGGGACCTCTTCCGCGAACTTCGGATGGCAACAAATACATCCTAGTTGTTATTGACTACTTCTCTAAATGGCCCGAAGCGTTTCCTATTCCCGATCAAGAGGTATATTATGGGATAAAATGAAAAAATCTTTGAAGCACCTCGGAGCCAGTCACAGTCGAATAAAGTGGCAAAAATGTCCCTAATTTAATTCTACGTCACTCGTCTGGGGCACTTTGACCCCCCCCCCTAACTCCAAAACTAAAAGAGGTAAATGAAAAATATTTCAGGTTTCTTTCCTTGGATAAGGCAACACAATAAAAAAAAATCATGAAATTGTGAGATGGTGATGGGAACGCCCTGCCTGAATGCCTCCTGCAATGCCTCCTAATGAATTAAAACAAAACCACGACTGCAGCAATCTCGTTAACAACAACAACAATGCAGTGGCGGCCCGTGGTCAAAAATGTTAGTGCAGCCGGAAGAATATGAGCCCCCTCTCCCCTTTCCTCCGGTGAGGATTGGAAAATCTTTGTTACTGAATTCGAAAGCTGGCGGATTAAGCCCTCACCGAGGGAAAAAAAAAAAAGAAATTACATAAAAAATGTCAGAGATCCTATTTTACTTCCATAAAATGGACAAAAATTTCAACCATCCGCTCCTATCCTCAAAATTGCATTCATCCGTGTCTGATTCGAAGTTTCCTTAGAATTTTCTTTTGTAACGATAACTTGAGAAGAAAAGAAAAAAGAAAGAAAGAAAACATACTTATTTTTTATAAGTCAAATCAATCCTCCTTTCTTTTAAACTTGCGAATCGGTCAGTGATGTCCCCATAAAAAGGCGTTGTTTTAATTCAGATATCAATAATTTTAAAAGCTCTTTAAAATTTCCCATGTTTAAAGAATTTTCTCGCTCGCCATGTCCTCTAAATGCCAGTTCTTGCTTACTTAAAAACAATATTGCTTTGATGGGTCATTGTCCATTCATAAGCGTCTATTCAGGCTTACCTTCTTGATAAATTCAGCAATATAAAGTCCAGAGTTTTCCAAAAATATATTCTCCTTACCCCCTCCCTCACTTCTCGTCCGAGCGAATCAGTTAGTCGAGTTCTCAAGTTTAGCCGCCGTTAGAAAATCTTCCATCGGCTGTATCAGCTGCATACTCCCTATGCCGGAGAGGCTGCTGACGTAGTCGTTGTCATGGCAACGGTGCTGCCAATTTTCTTTTCAGCGCTCTGGGCTGAACCAAAGATTTTCCCAATTGAATTGAGGGATGATTAAAGTGCTTTTTTTCTGAATGAGCGATTCGGCCACAATACGTTTTTTTTTTTGTTTGTTTGGTTTTTTTCGGAGATTTTTTTAATTTACCATAGGAATTCCACAATTCTAATCTGAATTTAGGAAAATTAGTAGAATAAATTATTTTAAAGTATGTGCTGATAATTTCAAGTGCAGCCCGGCTGTACTTGCTGTATCCCACGAGCCGCCACTGCAACAATGCTGAGAAGAGTGTCCGAAATTTGACGTACACATGTTTGCATTCAAATTCAAAATAGTGGAGAACATTCTCCACATTTTTTGTAAGAAATGATACTGTAAAAAAAATTCTAATTAAATTATGTTTTTGAAAAATAAATTTACCAAAGGTCAATTTATCAAGTTAACATCAAAGTAAAGATAAATAACTGTTTAGAACACACACACGTAAAAAGTAGTGCAATACGCACGTTTCGAGTAGTGCAAAAAATCCGCCATTCATCTCTGTCTCCATTTCTGTTTTACTTCACAAGTTTTAACATTCCAACAGTGTTGTAAATTGTCTCCCACACATAAACTATGTTCAGACAATCATATTTCAGTGTTAGAGTATTTGCGACATTCGTCAGACATAAGGTTTATAAGAAAAACCACCGCCTACTCTTTTTTTTTTAAATTGATCACCCTGTATATGAAAAATGTGCGGCAGAGAAAATGGATGCACCTGCATTATCGATAGAAACTCAGATGAGGGCGCTATGGTCGCCAAAGAATTGCTCTTGCTTATTATTGTTAAGAGAAGCCACCGCGTATGTCTCGCCCGCGTTATGATATCAACGCGGGCCAGACATACCAACGCCCCCTAGAGAGGAAAGCCGCGGCGCTTACTAGTGACGTCACACCGAGTAGGTAAAGCAAAGCGTTTCCATTGGGTTTCTCCTCTCTCCCGCGGCCCGGGAGAGAAGAGAAACCCAATGGAAACGCTTTGCTTTACCTACTCGGTGTGACGTCACAAGTGAGCGCCGCGGCTTCCCTCTCTAGGGGGCGTTGGACATACACGGGTTATAAAAGGACTACTTGCGGAAGTGATAGGACTGTCCAGAGCTAAACTTCCCATTCAAATGGAAAACAAATGAGAATTACTATAAACCGGATTGGCCATTTTTTTGGCACAAATATATGGTTTGCAGCCCCCAGGTTTTTTGTAAATTCAAGATAGTGAAATGAGAAATAGTTTAAAATAAAAATACACTTAAAAATTGAAAAGATTCTTCTCCTAGAAATACGAATTTTGTATTTTTACAAAGAACTCAGGAAAATAATAATAACACAACAAAAAAAATCTGGTGTTAACATCAAATGAAAGATAAATAACTGTTTAGAACACACAGACGTAAAAAGTAGTGCAATACGCATGTTTCGAGTAGTACAAAAGTTCCGCCATTCATCTGTTGCACCACCCGAAATGAACGTATTACGCTATGTTCATGCATGTGCGTTTTAGACAAAGCTTTTTACACTATTTTAATTAAAGGAAATCGAAATTTTTCTTAACGAAGCAAAAGGTTAATAGACATTACGAGTAAGAAGAATAAAAAGAAATCTTGAAAAATAATTTTGTTTAAAACTGCATCAATTTACACTAGCCATAAAATACTTGCGTTAAAGTGTTCATAGCAGAAATACCTGAAAATTATTTTAATGGTGCATTTCGAAAAAATCGTCATTCGTAACGAAAATCACATATTGTAACGTAATACGATTACCCATATAGAGCAAAATTATCTCCATGATTCATAAATTCTACATATCCCAGTCGGAAGGGGGCCAATGTAATCATAACAATAAAGTGATTTAAACGCTTACTATAGTATCCTATGCTAAAGTGCATACACTGCAGACATGGGCGTCGCAAGCTATGGGGACCAGTGGACCCGTCCGCCCAACGTTTTAACTAGGGGGACCGAGGAATACTTTATAATTTTCGTTTAAAATGCTCTAACAGCTTAAAAAACAAATAGCCGAAGTCACATCCCCAAAGCAACTTTTTCTCTCACTTGGAGATGGGTACATTTTTTTAACCCTTAGCTGACTGTGCGCCGCACAGTCAGGTGCGTCAAAAAAGGGTCTCTAGATCTGTGGCACGCGATGGAAGTTTCGATCGTCCGCCATCTTGCTGGTAGTTAAGTAGAGCGATGGCAACGGCTGCCCTTTTTTCACCATGGGAGAATCTATCCAGCTGTTCTCGCATTCTTCCATTTTTCAGCAGATGTCAGTGCTGTTAAAAAGAATCGTGACCATTCGTTTACGGGAAATGACGTGCTAAAAAGTAAAGGATTCTCGTGGGGCTATGTCACCCGCAACTATTTTTTATAGAAATCCAATCGATTCTTCGTGACCTGGCAACAGTCAAAACGTCAGAGTTGGGTGTTCCCAGAGCGGGAACACTGCGCGTTAAAAACTGCTGGACAACACAGTATCGGAGTCGGATGCTCCCCTATGAAGAACCTCTCACGATGTCTTCTTATCTTGTTGTCTGCCCAAGGCATTAGGTTCATTCTTCTTAACCCTTTAAGGCGCAACCCTTTCCCACGCACAGCCAGCTGTCGTCAAAAAAGGGGTCTCTAAATCTGTGGCACGTGATGAACGTTTCGATCGTCCGCCATCTTGCTGGTAGTTAAGTCGAGCGATGGCAACGGCTGCCCTTTTTTCAGCATTGGGCCATCTATCCAGCTGTTCTCGCGTTCTTCCATTTTTCAGCAGATGTCAGTGCCGTTAAAAATAATCGTGACCATTTTTTGACGGAAAATGAACGTGCTAAAAAGTAAAGGATTCTCGTGGAGCTATATCACCCGCCACTATTTTTATAGAAATAAAATCTATTCTTCTTGACTGGCAACAGTCAAAACGTCAGAGTTGGGTGATCCCAGAGCGGGATCACTGCGCGTTAAAGGGTTAACCGCGTAATTTCTTTTAAAGACCGCGCAAACTGTGCAGTCGCTCTTCGCTTTGGTATCCAGAAGAGTGGTCAGCTCAAATTTCGGCCTTCTGCCATGTCCGAACACTCGAAGATGCCTCACAAAAGACTTCCGTCCATTTCCTTCAGAGGAATAAATAGCAAAGAAGGCCGCTGCTTTCTCATAGCAAAGAAGGAAGGCTCTAAAAAAGACGAAACATTGCTGAGTGAAACTATTGATGTTGCTTTAGAAACAGAAGGTAAGAACTTATTTGGAGATTATTTTTTTCCAGTGCGTATTGTTACGAATTTTCGGGGCAACCCGCTGCTCTGTGGCTTAAAATGGTTTAAAATTCGTATTCTACGCTTCAAATTGATAAATTTTGCTTTTTGTTGCATCAAAATCGGCCAATTAGAACCGGAGATATGAGGTTTCGGTTTGCCATTGTTTTTCAATGGAGGTTCTAGAAAACTCGAGAAATATTAGTCCTAGAGCTTAGATCTCTTCACTTTTGAGGACTTATTTTTGGCGCCCAATTTGGCGATATTTCGCCAAAAGTCGCCAAGCTTGGCGACTTTTTGGTCATTGGGCGTGATTTTCCCAATGGGGCCTGGAAGTTGTTTTTCCTGCATTAAAAACGCATAATAACCTAACATTTCTCTTCTATGACGTAATTGTTGCGGAATTACTCGGCTACTCCTGGGGTTCGTCGTTCTAAAGTCCAGTTGGTGTATAAAGTTCAAGTAAAAAGTCTCTTGTCAGGATGGAACACAAACTTTATTGCTTCTAGAACTTCGTAGAACAATCAGCTGTACACAATTCACAAGCACAATCTAGCAGTAAAGTGCTTTTAACAGTTCGATTAGATCAGAAACTCTCACGAATGCTGTATTTCTCACACAAAATAGAACACTTTCACTGACAAGAATTCAGCGAAAATATACGAGAAATAACACTAACAGTCTCTCAAGACTCAGCAATGAAGAATTTACACACAGCACTTAAATTCAAAGCTTCACAAACAGCGCGAAACACAGCTTCCTTCACAAAGCAAGCGTATTCACTCTCTCAAAGCTTGATCAACAATGAATCGTCGGGGCGACACGCTTCTATAAATAGCCGACGCAGGAGGTACAAGAGGTTTCCAGAAAAGTCAATTTCTCGAGGGTTCTACATAACGCGTGAATATTGATTACGTCATAGAAGAGAAATGTTAGGTTATTATGCGTTTTTAATGCAGGAAAAACAACTTCCAGGCCCCATTGGGAAAATCGCGCCAAATGACCAAAAAGTCGCCAAGCTTGGCGACTTTTGGCGAAATATCGCCAAATTTGGCGCCAAAAATAAGTCCTCAAAAGTGAAGAGATCTAAGCTCTAGGACTAATATTTCTCGAGATTTCTAGAAGCCCATAGAAAAACATATGGGAAAACGAAACCTCCGTATCTCCGGTTCTAATTGGCCGATTTTGATGCAACAAAAAGCAAAATTTATCTATTGGAAGCGTAGAATACGAATTTTAAACCATTCTAAGCCCCAGAGCAGCGGGTTGCCCCGAAAATTCGTAACATTGCCCCCTTCCCAAGGACTGCACGTACCGGGCAGTACAATCCCTAGTTAGGAGGTCACACAGGTACCTACACTGTATAACACTTAACAAGATCTTAACAACATAATTCAAGCAAGTAATCAATAGCACAATAAGCAAATACACATTAATAAATAAATAATCAACATAATAAATAATTACACTGTAATAAGTAATCAATGTAATAACAAATACACATTAATAAAATCCAATATATTACAAATATGTACACTAAACATGGCGTAAGTGGTGAGAGAAAGAGAGTTGAAGAAAGAGGAAGAGAAGAGAAAGACAGGAAAGGAATGAGCCGTGAAAGAAAAGAGGAATTACGCCATAGTGATGATAGTCTGACCTAATTACAACCGCGGTAGATGGCTAGCCGATCGTAATGTACAACTCTTGGCTTCGAGTTTGATGACTTACGAATCCGTACGATGACGTCATTCAGCCGGTTTAGGACTGTGTAAGGACCGTCCCACGGCGATTGCAGCTTGGGAGACAAGCCTTTCCGTCGAGTAGGATTCCATAGCCAAACTTTGTCACCTGCGTTGAACTCGTGTCCCGTAGCCTTCGTGTCGTAGCAAGTCTTCATCTTTTCCGTGTTCAGGTTGATCCGCTCCCGAGCAAAATGATGCACATCTTCAAACCGTGCCCGAAGGTTTTCCACGTACTCCTCTGGCGATGAAGGCGCATCTGGAGGGCGGCCGAACACTAGATCGGCGGGAAGACGAAGATCTCTGCCGAACAGCATCTGGGAAGGTGTGAAGCCGGTAGTCTCATGGACGGCACTCCTATAGGCCAGCAGGAACAGGGGGAGTTTCTTGTCCCAGTCCTCTTGATTCCTAGATACCAGGAGCGAGAGGTTGTTCAAAATTGTACGATTGAACCTCTCCACCATGCCGTCGGATTGTGGGTGTAAAGGCGTAGTCTGGGTTTTGTCCATTCCGAGAAGTTGGCATAGTCCTTTAAAGACTGCAGAGGTAAAGTTCGTTCCTTGGTCGGAATGAAGTTGCAGAGGGGTTCCATATCTGGAAATCCATTCTTGCACCAGTACCTCTGCTACGGTCGTAGCTTCTTGATCGGGAATAGGAAACGCTTCGGGCCATTTAGAGAAGTAGTCAATGACAACTACGATGTATTTGTTGCCATCCGAAGTTCGCGGAAGAGGTCCCAGGATGTCGAGTGCAATCCTCTCAAAAGGCGCTCCTACATTATAACGATGTAGTCTTCCACGGCTTCGTTTCTTCGGGCCTTTGCGGGCGGCACAGGCGTCACAAGCTTGACACCACTTTTCGACGTCGCCTCGAGCCCTAACCCAGTAAAAGCGCTCGCGAACTTTCTGCAGGGTCTTCATTACGCCAAAATGGCCCCCAGTTAAGCCATTATGAAGTTCTTCTAGAACCTTCGGAATCCTCGAGCGAGGGAGTACCAACTGCCATCGGAGCATCTTGCCGTCGTCCGACTCCCATTTACGATACAGGACTCCATTTCTCAGGCGAAGCGAATCCCATAAAGCCCAGTACTGTTTTGTTGCCGGACTGTAAGATGATATTTCTTGCCAACTGGGCTTAGCGCTGGATTTTTCCATAAATTCCACAATAGGTTTGATGTCGCTGTCTGTTAATTGGTCCGCCCGAACATTTTCGTCACTCCAGGGATCTTGAGATGATGCCGATGATGTAACTTGGCGGACAGCGGGATGTTTCAGATGGTAATTTTTCTCTGCCCTGGAGCAATAGCGACAACTGTCTATGCAGGGCCTTCTCGACAAAGCATCTGCATTTCCATGAGATGACCCTTTCCGATGACGTATCTCGATGTCATATTCTTGTAGTCGCTGTATCCACCTGGCTATTTGGCCCTCCAGATTCTTGAAATTTAGAAGCCAGGTTAAAGAGGCATGGTCCGTTCGGAGCAGGAACTTTCGGCCGTACAGGTAATGATGGAAGTGCTCCACGGCCTTAATGACAGCAAGGAGTTCCTTTCTCGTAACACAATAGTTACGTTCTGCCTTTGAAAGGCATTTGCTCCAGTAAGCAATGACGTGTTCTTGGCCATCTATCTCCTGGGACAAAACTGCTCCGACACTCTCCTTACTTGCGTCTGTGTCCAGGATAAATGGCTTGTCAGGGTGAGGATACGACAAGATCGGCGAAGATGTTAAAGCCGTCTTCAGTTCGTTGAATGCTTCCTCACATTGCCGTGAAGCTGCAACCTTGTAGGAAAGAGTAATATAGTGTGAGCATCAGGGGAGAAAAGTGAAGCCACAACTGTTACCGATTTTTCCTCCGTCCTCTATGCTCTTCTATAGAGAGAAAAATGAAGTAACCCTACGCATAGCCTTGGGGGGTGTAATTCGGAGTTAAAGAGCAGTTTGGATCTCATACAATTTATCGAGCCACGCCCCCCAAGGCTATGCTTACAGTTACTTCATTTTCTTCCCATAAGGAACTAGCGCTTGCCCACTCCATATTATTAGTTTATGCAAGACTACAACTAATTAATAAAATAGTCTCTAGTGCATTGTTTTGACGTCATACTTCGCCGGCATAGGCGTGATTGCATTGGTGCATCTATTGCGGCTCCGTAAGTTCGCGCGAGAGCAACATACCTTATAAAACGAAAAGGAGCGGCACGGAACGACCAGTATGAATGCTTCTTAAAACCCATGGTTATTTGGGGGATGAGCGGTACGTTTTACAGCCATTCTTCGAGTAGTTTTAGCTAACGCCGCTAGATGACGCATTCGAATACATGAATCGCGAATGAATCACAAGAATAATAAGTAATAACAACTTTTTCGTAGTTCGTATTGTGGCGAGTAAACATTTTTCTTTAGTAATTGTTCAGTTTCTGATTTATTTTGTTTATCTGTTTTATAATTTAGTGCAGTACAAATTCATAATTTGCAATTGTCCTAGAGTGTGACGAATTTTCTTAAGAAATAGCTGTTGTGTTCATTGCTATACTACGCGAACAACGTAGCGTAATCTGAGAAATTTTAAGAATACCATCTGCTTTATGGAATTGTGTTCCATTTCTAAACTTATGTGGTGAGTTATGCAATTTTAATATGTTGATTTAATGAAAATAAACACTCAAAAAACTGGTGTTATAAGATAAAATAAATAAAAACTTTGTGAAAAAAACACACATAAAAGGTTACTTCAAGGCGTTTCACACGCCACTCAGTAAAGAAAGAAACATTAAAATCAGTGAAATATACAATTTTATTGATGGCAAACCGTTGATTGATATAATAAAAACTTATAAAACATTATTTATCAGTGTGAGATCCAGAAACGACTGATGATGGTTATGTGTTTATGTGTAACCGAAATATATATCGTTTACGGGGGAATAAGGTATTCCCAAATAAAAAATTTTAACTGATTAATCCGCCGTATTAAAAAAAAAAAAAAAAAAAAAAACGTTGATTGATATTTTTGAAGTAAACAAAAACAAGGAGCAAAAATGAACATACAGTGAAACCTCTCTAAGCGGCCACCTCACCGTACCGAGAATATTTGGCCGCTCTCAAGAGTTTTATTTATTATTATAAGATAATTGCTATAATGCATAATATAAAGAAGTCTGACACCTATTCCTTATTTAAAATAAATTTAAAACTTATCTAAAGAGAGAATAGTACTTTTTATTTAATTCTTTCTTAAATTTTTTTGAAAACAAATACAATTTGTGCCCGTTTTAAGGTTCTCTGAAACAACTATTTTTTCTAGTTCGTTTTTCACCTTAAAAAGCAGATCGCTAACCGATTAGTTTGTATCACATCTCTACTGCTTCGGAATTTTCGATCATTTCATCCATTTTCCCTAAAGTTGCTTGTGTTGAAAGTTTAGCTTGCTTGCCATTACAAACATCGGGAAAATTCCTCGTCAGGGACGGAATGAGCACCCGAAAGAGACAAAAATTTATTTGTAAAAAATTCATTTGTAGGACACCTTCAACACCTGATTGTCCGAGGGATTCCCATCTTAAGGGTGTGGGGAGAGTACAAAAGAGATAACAGATTCCATTCCAGTTATTCCTGAGTCTTATATTCCACCATAAACCTGACCTTCAGTTTTTTTTTGCTCAAAATTAAAGCATGGAGTGAGTAGAATTTCCCGAAAAATGAGATCGGCGATCCCACTCGGTGGCTGTTGAGAGGGGGTTGCGTGGCCGCTGATAGAGGTAAATGTAACATTGGGTCTATGAGCCAAAAAATCCGTGCCATGAAAAATTGACCACTTGGAGAGGTTTCACTGTACACCCTATAAGCATACATACACACGCTTAGACGTCACTCTGATAACTAGTCAAACTGATTTATGTCTGGTCAAAACGGTATCGTTCCCACAAGCATACCTATGAACAGACGCCATGGGAAAAACTCGTAAGAGTAAATTCAGGGACAGTAAGAATCTTAATACAATCATTTAGTGAAATGACATTACTTTGGAGACTGAAGTAAAAAGGCGAACGTTAAAGATTTTTTGATAAATAAATTGCAAATATATTTTTCGGACTATATTCCGTATACGGTGCCTTGTTTACATGTCAATGGTTTGTTTACAAATCATTGGCGAACAATCTGACGCGAGAGTGAGTGATGCACCGCCAACTGCCGGTGGTAGTTGTGACTGGCAACCATAAAGAATACGTGTTTCGTCAGGTTTGGGAATTTGAAATTGTTTGCGTTATTGATGGAAGGGAATGAAATGTGTTATGTTAATATAAGAAAAGAATTTGTGGGTGTTTGTTAGAAATATAGTACGTTATAAGCCGGTGGGTGTTGGGGACGTTTCTGAGCGGTTATTTACCAAAAAAATAGAGGTAAGTGTTCTTTTTTAACGAATCTTTCGATGTTTAAGGTTTTTAATGTGAATTTTAAATTGATATTTGAAGTGTTTATGTTTTCGTAAGTGCTATTTACGTGCTATTCTAATCATACTGACTTTATAAGAGGTGTACAACTAGGTTGTTTAATCCACCGATGTTTTTTTGAGTTGAAAACGGGCCAGTGTTTGCCCAGTTTACATTAGCTGTACAACTAGGTTGCTTAGTTCACTGTTGTTGTTTTTTTTTAGTTAAAAACGGTCCACTGGTTGCGTAGTTTACATAGCTGTACAACTAGGTTGCTGAATCCACTGAGGTTTTTTTAGTTAAAAACGGGCCACTGGTTGCCTAGTTTAGATAGCTGTACAGCTAGGTTGCTGAATCCACTGAGGTTTTTTTAGTTAAAAACGGGCCACTGGTTGCCTAGTTTAGATAGCTGTACAGCTAGGTTGCTGAATCCACTGAGGTTTTTTTAGTTAAAAACGGACCACTGGTTGCCTAGTTTAGATAGCAGTACAACTAGGTTGCTGAATCCACTGAGGTTTTTTTAGTTAAAAACAGACCACTGGTTGCCTAGTTTAGATAGCTGTACAACTAGGTTGCTGAATCCACTGGGGTTTTTTTAGTTAAAAACGGACCACTGGTTGCCTAGAATGACTAGTAAACATGGCGACAGTCGCTGGAGCTTGGCGGTCGCCAAGCTCCAGCGACTGTCGCCATGTTTACATGGGGTGGGCACCGGCTTGTATGATTTTACCTATTTTTCAAAAAGTATTATTGTGGATAAGCAGTGTATTTCTCTATTCTAAAAAAAAGTAATGCACGCTGTCAAGAGCTTGTTCGGCTATCTTCTCCTAAAGCTTGCGGATTTGATTTTCAAAAACATGTCCACGGATTTGGAAAATTCCGAGGAACCTGATAAGCTGACTTATATTTTGAAAATCGAATTATTTTAGAAGATATTAATAAAAAAACTGAAAAAATAAAACATAATGGCTGCAGATTTGGCATAAAATCATTCATTCCTTTGCAACAAAGCCATTCCAAGTATGTAGAATCGCGTGAAATTGACAAACATGAAGTAGAATGACACCCGTTTTACGACAAATTAAAAAGTATGTGAAATAAATAACTCAAAGGGTGTTACACAAAGTTGAAAATTTTCAAATAGTAAGTTCGCTTAGACAACAGGAGTTTAGAATGAGGGATTATTCTTTTTTTCCAAAACAGAATAACTCATTGTAAAATCAGTTGATTTTAAAGGCGCCATCTTGGCATTAGGTACCATCTGACAAAATAGTATCTTTCCAAGCAGGGTGAATCTAAACCGCGAGTTCAAAAATGTTAAAACCCAATGTCTTAAAAGGGGTCAATGTTTAGAGGGGTGACTGCTATACAAGGGTGGCCGCTCGGAGAGGTTTCACTGTAACACACTGTCCCCTCAAAAATATGCTAACCCTAATTCTTTGTGAAACCTAGGAAAATTGTGTGGGTTGAAAAACACATAATACATATTTCGGACTATATTCCGTATACGGTGCTGTTTACATTTTGATGTTTTGTTTACAAATTGATTTCGCATTGGCTCTGGCGCCTTCATGGGCGATGCTCAGCTGGAATGAAGTACCCTGCCGGTGATTGTTTAGACTAGTAACCAAAGAGAAACACGGGGTGTTTTGAAGTATGGGATTTTCATCCAGTGCTAATTGAATGACGATAGTTGTTTGTTTGTGGCTGGTGATGGAGTGGATTAAGTTAATGTTTGATTTTCCTTGTGGTTTTGATTCTGTTTTACAGACTCTTTATCGTAGGTTAGTAAGCGTATCGGGGAATTTCGTCGTCAGTATTTATGTGTGGAATGTGGAGTTTTTTTATGTTTTGAAAGGAAAAGTAGCGTTCTTTTGTGTGTGTTTGATAGAAATAGGGTGTGAATATAGAGCTAAATAAAAGAAAGCATGCTGGTGTTACGTTATAAGCCGGTGGGTGTTGGGGACATTTCTGAGCGGTTATTTAAAAAAATAAATAAAGGTAAGTGCTCTTTTTTAACGAATCTTTGCAATGTTTAAGGTTTTTAATGTGAATTTTAAATGGATATTCGATGTGTTTTATGTTTTTGTAAGTGCTATTTACGTGCTATTCTAATCATACTGACTTTATAAGAGGTGTACAACTAAGTTGTTGAATCCACCGATTTTTTTTTTGAGTTGAAAACGGGCCAGTGTTTGCCCAGTTTACATTAGCTGTACAACTAGGTTGCTTAGTTCACTGTTGTTTTTTTAGTTAAAAACGATTCACTGGTTGCGTAGTTTACATAGCTGTACAACTAGGTTGCTGAATCCACTGAGGTTTTTTTTAGTTAAAGACGGTCCACTGGTTGCATAGTTTGCATAGCTGTACAACTAGATTGCTGAATCCACTGAGGTTTTTTTAGTTAAAAACGGACCACTGGTTGCCTAGTTTAAATAGCTGCACAGCTAGGTTGCTGAATCCACTGAGGTTTTTTTAGTTAAAAACGGGCCACTGGTTGCCTAGTTTAGATAGCTGTACAACTAGGTTGCTGAATCCACTGAGGTTTTTTTAGTTAAAAACGGTCCACTAGTTGCTCATTTTTAGTGGAATATATGTGCAATTTTAATGTGCTGATCGCGGAAAATGGTTGGCGACAGTCGCTGGAGCTTGGCGGCCACCAAGCTCCAGCGACTGTCACCATGTTTACATGGGGTGCACACCGGCTTGTATGATTTTACCCATATTTCATTCCTTTCCATTCATAACATGAAAAATTTTCCAACTCCAAACATCTATTCTACCAACAAATGACGATAAAAACGCAATATGCCTGCCTTCAGGGTAAACAGAACATCAAACCATGGATCGCCAGAATGGCGTCATCCATTGCCCAAGCAGTGCCACGGAATCATCACCAAAAGGAAAACATGAACAGCACTGGCTTCTAAATACAGTCTGTCATTTTTACTTTCCGAACATGTACTATGTAAGGCAGGCCCAGATACGCCCACCGGGAAATTTCCCGGTGGGCGTATCTGGTCACTTTCATATATATGTCGTATGTATAATGTGTATGTCGTATGTATAGCCGGTCACTTTCATATGTATGTCGTATGTATAATGTGCATGTTTACTCCGAATAGAATGTAAATGGTTCGCCGATTATATAGATTTCCCGGGCCTGTGTGATCAGTTGTATCCGGCCCTGATGTAAGTAAAGTTTTGTAATCATGAAGAAATTCGACTTCAAGATTTTTGTGTGTTGACACATTTTGAGGTGGAGAGTAATTTCGCAAGCGGGTGTCGGCTATTTTTGGGGACTTTTTTTTTTGTTGCCAACACCCGCTATTTGGCACTTTTTTTTTTTTGGTCGCCAAATTTTTCACGTGTGAAAAACCATTTTAGAAAACGATAAAATCATACAAGACGGTGAGCACTGTCAGCTAAGTCAAAGCATTTTAACACATTAAAATTGCAGAGATATTCTGCTAAAAAAAAAAAAAATACACCGTCCATATTTAACCTAAAAAACGTCAGCCATTTCAGTAACAGGCAATTCAAAATGAGCAAACAGTGGACCGCTTTTAACCAAAAAAGCTTCAGTGGATTAAGCAATCTAGTTGTACAGCTACGTAAACTAGGCAACCAGTGGACCTTTTTAACTAAAAAAACTTCAGTGGATTCAGCAACCTAGTTCTACAGCTATGTAAACTAGGCAAGCAGTAGACCGTTTTTAACTAAAAAAACTACAGTGGATTAAGCAGCCTAGTTGTACAGCTAATGTAAACTGGGCAAACACTGGCACGTTTTCAATTCAAAAAACCATCGGTGGATTGAACAACCTAGTTATACACCTCATATAAAGTCAGTATAGCACTTATGAAAACATAACATCAAATATCAATTTACAATTCACATTGAAAACCTTAAACAATTGCAAAGATGCTTTAAGAAAATAAAAACACTTACCTTTATTTTAAAGTAACTGCTCAAAAATATCCGTAACACACACCAGCTGATAATGTAACACCAAAATGCTTAATTTTAACTTTATAATCACACCCTATTTCCAACAAGCACACACTTTCTTTTTAAACAATAACATAATATTCACTATATCTTTAAGCAATGGACCACATTTCCAAATAAGAAAAATACACCTTATAATCTCTGGAACAACTCACCACACACCAATAAAACAAAACAACAACTGACACATCGAATTCAAATTCTGTTTCTTATAAAACTTCGATTTACCGATTACAGTTAAACTGCCTAAACAAATCACAAAATTAGCCCAGTAGAATCACAAAATTGCTTTACCAAACATCCTGCGACCGTTGAATCAATCCACCGAGCGTTTTTTCATCGAACTACAGCACCAGTTAACTACTCAACTCCAAACACATGTTGCAGCCAGGGTTGTTATGATTTTGCCCAACCCGAAAAAGCCCACTTGGAAAAACCCGACTGGGTTTTTTCAAAATTTCAACTTGAATTATGTAGATAATCCATCTCTTAATATCAGTTCACTAACAGGCAATTTAAAATGAGCAAACAGTGGACAGTTTTTAACTAAAAAATATTACAGTGGATTAAGCAACCTAGTTGTACAGCTAATGTAAGCTGGGCAAATACTGGTCCGTTTTCGACGCAAAAAACATTGGTGGAGTAAACAACCTAGTCGTACATGTCGTATAAAGTCAGTATGATAAGAATAGCACATAAATAGCCCTTACGAAAACATAGGAACATCCAATATCAATTTAAAATTCACATTAAAAACCTTAAACATTGCAAAGATTCGTTAAAAAAAAAGCTTTTACCTTTAATATTGGTAAAATCATACAAGCCAGTGCACACCCCATGTAAACACGGCGACAGCCGCTGGAGCTTGGCAACCGCCAAGCTCCAGCCACTGTCGCCAACCATTTTGCACGATCAGCAAAGTCAAAGTATTTTAACATATTAAAATTGCACATATATTCCACTTACAAAAACATTAAAACAAAATAAAACGTCCATATTTAACGAAAAGAACGTCTTCAAATTCAGTAACGGGCAATTTAAAATGAGCAAATTGTGGACCGTTTTTAACTAAAAAAAATACAGTAGATTAAGCAACCTAGTTGTACAGTTATGTAAACTAGGCAACCAGTGGACCGTTTTTAACCAAAAAAAGCTCAGTGGGTTCAGTAACCTAGTTGTGCAGCTAATGTAAACTGGGCAAACACTGGCCCGTTTTCAACTCAAAAAAACATCGGTGGATTAAACAACCTACTTGTACACCTCTTATAAAGTCGGTATGATGTAAATAGCACTTACAAAAACATAAACATATCAAATATCAATTTAAAATTCATATTAAAAACCTTAAACATTGCAAAGATTCGTTAAAAAAGAGCACTTACCTTTATATATTTTTTAAATAAACGCTCAGAAATGTCCCCAACACCCACCGGCTTATAACTTAACAAACACACACAAATTCTTTTCATATATTAACATAACACATTTCATTCCCTTCCATCAATAACAGAAACAATTTCAAATAATAGTAAAATGACTTATCCATAGGTAATATACACAACTGTATATTTGTTGCTTTTCAAGATTTGTGGCCAAATTTTATTCAAAGCTGTGGTTGAAAGAACATTATAATACGGTAACTTTAAGACATTCCATCAAAATATATATTAATTAATAGGGATGCACCAATTACCATATTTTGCCGAAAAACAAATACCGAATATTCGGTTAAAATTCTAACTGAATATTCGGCCGAATACCGAATACTTGGTTAAAATTTATTAAACTTAAATTATGCAATGATTAATTTAAAATGATCATGCAATGATTTATTTAATTAGTTTTTTCTTAAATAATATTTCATATGGTGTAAAACTTCAAAAATTAAAATGCTGCAAAATTGAATATCCAAGTGTGTTTCCTTTATATATTATTAATAACTTTTTTAAATATTAGTGAAATGCTGGTCATTTTTTTACCTGCATATTTTATTTAAAAAATTAGCAGTTAATTGACTTTACATAATTATGAACACTTAATGTTATGAGGTTTTTTTTTTCCTGGTTACTTTCAAATTTAAATCAGTTAGTAATAGCAAGGTTAATGTAATGTGTGATGAGATTTAAGAAAAATTGAAAAGCAACAAAATTCAAATTTAACATACGTGTGTTTTCTCTTACATTAAAACTAATTTCATTGTGATATTAGTTTTTTTGTGTGATTGTGTAACACTATGTTAGGGCTATCTGCCAAGGATGGGGGGTGCCTTGGTAGCAGGACTTTCTAAGGGTTTCTAATGCTTATTCACATGTGATATTTTATTTTTTATTTTTTTTATTTCATAAAAGAAATGCACACTACAGATTGAAATCTATTTACAGTGATGCATAAAAGGACAAATTACAAAAGACAAAATTAAAAAAGATAAAATACTGAGAGAAAATAAATACCAGTCATGACTGCAAAAGTTCAAAACACCTAACTCTAAAGACTTTAAAAGACATGTAACAACTTGAATCAGTTTAATACTATGGTACTACACCATATCTTTCATTCACGATATAAAAAATATGTACTATATGTTTACTGATTGGTGAATACTTCAATTTGTTTACTATTTGGGTGCCGAATATTTAAGTATTCGGCCGAACCGAATATTTGGTTTGTCTGCCGAATAGGCAGTATACCGAATATTCGGTGCATCCCAATTAATTAATATTGAAAAGCTTACAGAAGATACAACTAAAAGCCCGGCAAACAAACGTAGAATTTGTGGTTTCTGTCCATCTAAAACACAGAATGACAAAAATACATATGCAACTACTGCAACAAGGCTATTTGTGGAGAGCACTCTTTTAGCATCTGCCAAACACAATAACTTTTAACACTTTTCTATTTTTTAATTAAAATATTATGGTACTTTTTTTTAAGTTAAGGTAATTTTTTTGAAGTCGGAAAGTGACTATAAAAATATGTTTATTTTTAATTTAAAGTCTGTGAGTCGAATGATTAGTTACAGAATAACACCGATTTAAGTTTAGTTATTTAGAGTTAAGGAATCATGTTTGGAAATGTTAACTAATAAATATTTACAGTTTAGTATATAAATAAATATCATGTTTTTGAAAGGAATTTTACTGTTGTATTTATTTATTTGTGAATCTTAAAAGTCATAATCAATGAATTTGAAGAAGGCAATCCCCAAAGTGCTAAAGATACGGCTGTAAGGCTCAAAGTGGTCATAAAAGTATAAACCTTTTTTCTTTCAGGCTACAAGGTATTAAATACTAATTGATGTATGCAATGATACAGTTTTAAATGTGTAGTTATAAGTTTCTTTGCAAATAAAAATTCTAGCAAGTAGGCTGGCCACAAACCAATTATTAAAATGTTGCAGGCCTCACCATGGCACAGTGGTTATATGCCACTAAATATGATAGACAGCCGAGGTGTGAAGGTCCCGGGTTCGGATCCCATCATGCAGTCGTCGATCTAACGGTCTGGAGTTTTGGTAGGTTTTCTCCAGATGTAACGTGAATACGTGTTAGAACCCCTTAGAAAGTCCTCCTACCAAGGCATCCCACATCTTAGGCAGATATCCCTCGCGCAGGTTTGCCTTAATCACACACAATTCAGTTACTCGAACAGAAAGAAATCGCATCAGAAGGTCGCGCATCAGGGGCTGTAGATAAATTACGAAAGAAAATGATTGCTTATATGCATAATACTTTGCCTGTTATTGTTATTGTATCACTCCTAACTGTGTTTAAACATATTATATTTATGGTAGAAAGTTGAAAATTTTTATATCGCCTCATTAATGTATAGGGCCCATTTTAGTAATCGTTTTTTTTTTTTTTTTGTACGGGAGCTGTATAAAAATTTAAATTTCGTATTTATTTACATTTCCTTTCCCGAAAATTTTAATAGATACTGAAAAATCTGTACTTTTTACATAGGTTTTTAAGCATTTGTATAGACCTATGATCTGTATTTAACCCTTTAACACGCAGTGTTCCCTCTCTGGGAACACCCAACTCTGACGTTTTGACTGTTGCCAGTCATGAAGAATAGATTTGATTTCTATAAAAATAGTTGCGGGTGACATAGCTCCACGAGAATCCTTTACTTTTTAGCACGTCATTTCCCGTAAAAAAATGTCACGATTCTTTTTAACAGCACTGACATCTGCTGAAAAGTGGAAGAATGCGAAAACAGCTCGATAGATTGCCCAATGCTGAAAAAAGGGCAGCCGTTGCCATCGCTCGACTTAACTACCAGCAAGATGGCGGACGATCGGCACAGCCAGCTGTCGTCAAAAAAGGGTCTCTCGATCTGTGGCACGCGATGAACGCTTCGATCCATCTTACTGGTCGTTCAGTCGAGCTATGGCAACGGCTGCCCTTTTTTTCAGCATTGGAAAAGGGTTGCGCCTCAAAGGGTTAAGGAAGAAAAATGTAGGTCAATGTTTTTGGGACACCCTGTATATCTAAGAGGCGTGGTTTTGGTACACAACAAGCTGTATAGTTAGATTAAGTTTTTTTGTTGCAGAATACTCTGCTAATATTGGATTCGTCGTTCTAAAGTCCAATTGGTGTAGAGTAGAAAGTTCTAGTAAAGAGTCTATACTTGTCAGGATGGAACACGAACTTATTGCTTCTGAAACTTCGTAGAACTATCAACTGTATAAAATTCACAGGCACTAACGGATAGCAGCTTGCTTATAACAGTCCTTTTAGTACAGAAGCTTTCAGAAATGCTGTATTTCTCACACGAAATATAACACTTCCACAGGCAAAAATTTACTGGAAACTTACGAGGGAAATCGTAAACATCCCTCAAGACTCAGCAATGAAGAATTCACACACAGCACTTAAAAACAAGCGATAATACCGCTTCAATAGCGTCAATACAAAGCTTTAAGCTCTTACGGACATCTCTCTCCCATACGAAAAAACAGTAGACTGACTTGACCTGGGCAACGTGTGAGTGTTTATAGATGACGCAAAAGCTATTAGAAATTTTGCCGAAGGTTCCCCTTAAAGCGCGAATATTGCTTACGTCATAGGAATACAGCCGAATTAATAGGCTGTTTCGTAATGTTAATGCAGGAAAACTAGCTTTAACAGCCCCATTGGAAAAGTTGCGCCAAATATCCTAAATGTCGCCAAGCTTGGCAACTTTTTGGTGAAATATCGCCAGATTTGGCATCAAAAATAAGTTCTTAAATGTGAGGTTAGCGAAGGCGTACGAACCATATTTCTCAGGATTTCTAGAAAACGTTATGTAAATCAATGGGGAAACCAAAAATTCATATCTTCGGTTCTAGTTAACCGGTTTTGATGCAAAAAAATGCAAAATTTAGCTATTTGACAGATAGAACACTAATTTTAAACCCCAGAACAGTCGGTTGCCACCAAATTCGTAACAATTTGATGCTGTTAGGAAGAAAACACGGGAACATTTTCACCAGGTACACCCTCCAAAAAAAGTATTCGAGCAAGAGAGAAATTTCCTATTTTAGATTTGCGAATAATAATTGAGTTTTTGAAAAACGCACAACTTGACAGAAATATGGAAATTCATATTTATACATAGCCTAATTCATATTCTATGATAAATAATTTTTAATATACGAAACCAACGTAGGAAATTTATCTCTTGCTCGAATACTTTTTTTGGAGGGTGTACAAAAAAAACAAACAAACAGCAATCAATTATTGATCCTCATTTTGCATTAGGTTGCGTACTTCCCATCATGAACATCAGCATATTAACCTTTTGCTGGCCAATTTCCCCAGTTTTGAACATCAAATTGAAAATTTAAATTTTATGAATATTGACTTGAAAAAAATATAAGATGACTTGATTTTTTGAATTAGAAGTTGTAATTCTACCATGGGTACTAAACCGGAAAAATCATAAAAAGTAGCCATTTTCATAAATTTTTACAGAGCTATCTTTAATTTTATCACTAATTTTTACAGAGCTATATCCCTCCAGTGGCGGCTCATGACCTGTTTCAGTGTTAGAGCCCGGAAAAAAAAAAAAAATAGCGGCAATTAAAATCAGGAAAATATATATGCATATAGACCCCTCTCCCCTTGCGCACGGTATAAGTATTTAAAATTTTTCAAATGGCTAATAATTATCAAAATTACTATACAACTTTTACCATTTTTTACCTAATTATGTTAATATTGAAAAGTCCATTACTGATTTAAAAAAAAAAAAAGGCCACATTTAATTTTTATTTACTATTTGTTTTTACAGCTGCTTGTTCATAATTTTCGAATGATTTATTTATTTTAAAATCAACACTAACATATAAAATACGTTTGTACATCGCATTTCGTAAATCAAGAAAACAAAACAGAAAAATATCAGACTGCACTGTAAAAATACGATCATGCCAATAAAAAATGATTTCCTTCTGAGTGGAAAGTTTTGGAAATTTCTTGCAGTCAGGTAGATGAGAGGGCCTGAAGATAGCGCCATATATGCCGTTTCGATGCCAAGTTAATGCTGCGTGAATATGGTTGTTGTGCTAAATGTTAAATATGTCAACCCGGTAAACGGAGGAAAGACGCAGTTTAGATAGGGAAAATTGCAACTATTGCTTTTTAAAGTGCTTTTTTTTAATGAATAGTATTAAAATTGAGTAAAATGTGTGTTTTCAATTAAGGTAAATTATTAAAAGAACTGTGTTACATAATAGGTGATTGCGTTTAATAATGTGAATACGCTTGCGCATGGCGTTCCGATCAAGTTCAGGTTTTACATGGCCATTGAGCTCTAGGACACAATCCAGGCACGACGTGCTCAGCTGTTGAATCCGTTAAAATAGTTTTTAAATCAAAGCGCGATGTGGAAAATTGGGATCTCGTAACATGCTACTGTGAGCTTCTTGATTTTACTGTTGATTACAACGGCGTGTGCACTGGCAGCGCCATCTGTCGACGATATTTGCAACTTTTTTTGTGTGCGAGGGGGTGGAGTTAATTCCATTCTTCCTCCTTCTCGAATACAAGTGTACCGATTTGGGCGTCATTTGAATTATTCGTTCAAACTACTTCAGCTCTTAAAAGATATACTTATGATAGCTCGATCGTAAAAGATAAAGCTTATATAACCACCCGGTATATATATCTAGTTTACAAAAATAAACTACCAATTTTAAATTCATTGAAATTAAGCAACTTTGATTCAGAATTCTGATTTTCAAGCATTTAACATGGATGTTCATATTCTCAACACTTTAGTATAGATCAGAGCAGCCTAAAAGGCATTCGAAGCAACAGATGAAAACATTTATTTTATTTTATTTTTCTTTAAAATTTGTCAACTAAAATTCCTTCGTGTACATTGCAGAAATTTTCAAATATTCAAAGGACTTTCAAACGCTTTATTATTTTTTTTTGTCATTGTTTTACCACTGTCTGCGAATTATGAAATTCATATTCCACTAAACTCAACTCTGGTGATGACTTCTATATTCAGATGAAACGAGAAAAAAATGAAAGCGATGCATAATAGCGTTGATAGTACACTGCTGGCCATCGTAAATGCAACACCCTGAAGGAAGCATGCAAATAATATGAAATTTACAACATGCATTAGCTGAGGTGAGATATGCAAATGATTAGAATTTCAGCGCAGACGCACATCAAGCGCGCCTGTGGCGCCACCTCAAAGCGCTATTTAAGGCTTGGAGATTTCGACGGTTTCAAGTACAGCAATTGTGTTTTTCTTGCTTTTTTTTCAAAAAAACGATAAATTATGCCTCGTAGGAAACAACGATCATCTTTTGATCAAGTATCCGAGTTTGACAGAGGAAGGATAGTGGCATACCGAGATTGTGGGTTATCTTTCAGGGAAATCGGTCGTCGTATTGGACGAAACCAAACAACTGTGATGCGGATATGTGATCGTTGGGTGCAGGAGGGTACGACGGACAGACGTGATCGACCTCAGTGCACCACGTCACGTGATGACAGGCAGATTGTACGCATGGCAGTGACGGACCGCTCAGTCACATCACGAACCATATCACAGCAGATTCAGTCTGTAACGCATCATCCAGTGTCTGCGCGTACCATTCGACGTCGTTTACAGCAGAATGGTCTGTCCGCAAGACGTCCGTTGCTTTGTCTACCTCTGACGCGGAACCACAGACGTCTCCGCCGCCAATGGTGCGATGAAAGAAGGATGTGGACGGCAGAATGGAATGAAATTCTCTTTACTGACGAGTCACGCTTCTGTATGCAACACCACGACGGTCGGATTCGAGTCTGGAGACACCGTGGAGAGAGGATGCTGAACAGCTGCATTATGCACCGTCACACTGGTCCTGCACCGGGTATTATGGTATGGGGCGGTATCGGATATCTCTCTCGCACTCCTCTAGTACGCATTGCCGGTACTTTAACCAGCCAGCGCTACATCTCCGAGGTGTTGGAGCCAGTTGTCCTTTCTTACCTTCAGGGCTTGCCAACAGCCATATTTCAGCAGGATAATGCACGGCCACACGTGGCACGCATTGTCCAAGGGTTCTTCGTCAATCACCAGATTGAATTGCTTCCCTGGCCGGCGCGCTCTCCGGATCTTTCGCCGATAGAAAACATGTGGTCCATGGTTGCTCAACGACTGACCCAGAGTTCATCCCCAGCTGTCACACCAGATCAACTTTGGCAACGTGTGGAAGCTGCTTGGTCTGCTGTACCCCAAGAACACATTCAAAGTCTCTTTGAATCAATGCCGAGGCGTGTGGCAGCTGTGATCTCCAACAACGGCGGCTACTCTGGGTACTGATTTTGGCAGGAACCACGCTTCATAGAATGCTGTAAATTTAATCATTTGTTACTTGGTCAACATGTTATCTACACAATAAATTTTGTTGTGATATCTCTTGTTTTTCTTGGTGTTGCAATTTGGGTGGCCAGCAGTGTACTTTTAGAGGAGCGCCCAGAAGAATACGAATGCAATACGCTTTAGGAAATTATTCTTTACAGTAACGTTTCCCAACCAGTGGGGCGCGAGAAAAACAGGCAAATGTTTGTTCTAAAATTTTTTCTTAATTTTACTCTAAAATGGGCGCGTTCAGACTGCCACTTTTGAGTAACTCGAGTTACTCAAGCCGTTCACGATGCCCGATTTGAGCTTTTCGAGGAGATAAACAAAGCTTTCAGGTTGCCAAACTGAGTAGCTCGAGTTTTTCCCAACTCCCCAAGAATTTTCCTTGGGAAGTTGGGGCGATAGATCACATGACTTTTGTTTATTGTTAATTCGCTCCCATTGGCTCCACTGTTTAGTAAATACATGCTGCTACATTTTTCCCTATTAAATACCCAAAACCGTTCACGATGTAAAACTCGAGCAGTTCGTGTTTTACTCGAGATTTACCCAAAAGTGGCAGTCTGAACGCACCCAATATATCTGTTTTCGCATAAAATGTTTATTCAAATTGTACTGATAACATTATTTTGTTGTAAAGTCGACTAAATGTTCATTGTCGAAGAATAAAAAACTGAATGTATGCTGAAAATTGTGTGGGTGGGGGGCGCCATCGTAAGTTAGCCTTTGTAAGGGGACGCGAAGTTAGAAGGTTGAGAATTGCTGCTTTTAACCATATTTTAGAGGTATTTGTCTATTTCGAAGAAAATAAAATTTGTGTACGTTATTAGGGATTGAAAAACAATGCTTTCAATTGAAAGTAGTGTCTATAATCTACAGTTCTCCTACTGGAGCATTCAAAATAATTCACATACATTACGGTTTATGGCTGTTTAAAGGCATTCATCCATTTCAAGCACAATACAATAAGGGCATAACTTGCCATTTTTTTTTTTTTACTGCTTAAAAAGGAAAACCCCGATTTTTAGCATTGAAAAATTAAGGTATTAAATTCAAGTTTTTGGATGAATGTGATAGATTAAACAAACATTTGGCCGATATCCCTGTGGCATTTTTATGTTTTGAAATGATTAGGTGTGATTAAAACTGATAGTTTTTTTATACCTTTTGTTTGGGAGAGGGGTTTGAGTACAATAAGAACACAGCAGGATAATCTGCATAGAAAGGATGTGCAGTCATCTGTCACTCAGATGACGTCATTGGAACGTCACATCAAAACTCTGTGTGGTTGTAAAAAACGTAGTTAAGATAACTGTACCAGTAACGGATCATGTTCTGGCGCAGGGCGTATTATTTTTGCAATGAAAAACGTTTATAATTCACCCCTGGTACCCACTGAAAGTTAAAAAAAAAAAAAAAATTCTCTACCTTACGTTTTACTTTAGTTGACTTTAGAATTAACTAATGAATTTCATTTTTAATTTTTAAAAATAAGTCGTAAATTACTTATACTTTTTACCTAAATTGAAATATTACTTTTATTTTGTTAAATGGTGATGTTTTATTTTCTTCTATTGCAGATACGAAGCTTTTCATCACAAGCTTTCTTGTGCTTTGAATGTTTTTTATGATATTGTTGTTATTG
The DNA here is from genome assembly GCA_038373885.1 of Cheiracanthium punctorium. Classification (NCBI taxonomy): domain Eukaryota; kingdom Metazoa; phylum Arthropoda; class Arachnida; order Araneae; family Cheiracanthiidae; genus Cheiracanthium; species Cheiracanthium punctorium. The sequence continues at coordinate 69,476 of JAWZYV010012876.1, forward strand.
TTACCTCTGAACAAGCTGAAGTTGTTTGAAACTGTATTAAATAGTATTCTACTAATTATACTTAATGAAACGCTGTATATTACCGTATAACCGAAAATCGAACCAGTTTCTCTCTAAAGAAAGCTTTTTTTTTTTTTAATTATCTTTTCTACTTTAGCTACTAAAATGCAAAATCTGGATTTTTGAAGGCTATAATTACCAAGTATACATGCGTTTTTAACTCACTGAAATGAAGTAACTCTGATTCAGAATTTCAATTATCTTCATGCTAAAACTAGAGAGTACAAATGGATAGAGAATCCTCCAAGTATGGACATAGCACTGGAGCATCTTCCCAAACCCAAAATCCGGATATTTGGGCTAACCCATTAAAAGAACATGATATGCACGATGTACGTCAAGAAATATTTTCCAGGAATGAATATTCAAAGTATCGGGTAATTACTTGTACTGGAGAAAAGCCGTATGTTTGCGATATGTGTCAGAAAGCATTCACTCGGCAGATACACTTGAATGAGCACCTCCACGTTCACATGGGGGAGAAGCCGCATGTTTGTAATGTGTGTCAGAAATCCTTTTTTAGTCGGAGTAACTTGAATCGACATTGCCGAATTCACACAGGGCAGAAGCTGTATATTTGCAATGTGTGTCAGAAAGCTTTCACTAATACTTCAGACTTGAATCGACACCTTCGCATTCACGCAAGAGAGAAGCCCCATGTTTGTGATGTTTGCCATAAAACATTCACTCAGCAAACACACTTAAATGAGCACCTCCGGGTTCACACGGAAGAGAAGCCGCATGTTTGTTATGTGTGTCAGAAAGCATTTTTTAGTCAGAGTAACTTGAATCGACACAGCCGAATTCATACAGGAGAGAAGCTGTTTGTTTGCAATGTGTGTCAGAAAGCTTGCACTAATCCTTCAGACTTTAATCGACACCTTCGCATTCACACAGGAGAGAAGCCCTATGTTTGTGATGTTTGCCATAAAACATTCACTCAGCAAGGTGCCTTGAATAAACATCTTCACCGTCACACAGGAGAGAAGCCCCATGTTTGCGACGTGTGCCAGAAAGCATTTTTTTCTCAGCATGTCTTAAAGATGCACCTTCACATTCACGCGGGAGAGAAGCAGTATGTTTGCGATACGTGTCAAATAGCATTCTCTCAGCAGGGTAGCTTGAAACGGCACCTGTTGGTTCACACTGGAGAGAAGCCCTATGTTTGCGATATTTGTCAGAAACCGTTCAGTCAACAAAGTAACTTGAAACAGCACCTATTGGCTCACACGGGAGAGAAGCCGTATGTTTGCAATGTGTGTCAGAAAGCATTTACCGTGCGGGGTAACTTGAATAATCATCTCCTCATTCACACGGGAGAGAAGCAGTATGTTTGCGATGTGTGTCAAAGAGCATTCACTCAGCAGATTACTTTGAATAAACACCTTCGCATCCATACAGGTGAGAAGCCCTATGCATGCGATCTGTGCCAGAAAGCTTTTTCTGAACAGTGCAACTTGAATAATCACCTTCGGGTTCACACTCGGGAGAAACCTTACATTTGCGGTGTGTGTCAGAAAGCATTCTCTCAGCAGACAAACTTGAATGAGCACATCCGGGTTCACACGGGAGAGAAGCCGCATGTTTGCAATGTGTGTCAGAAAGCATTTACTCAGCAGACACACTTGAAAGAGCACCTCCGGAGTCATACGGGAGAGAAGCCTTATATTTGTGACGTGTGTCAGAAAGCATTTTTTACTCGGAATAGCTTGAATCGACACTGCCGAATTCACACAGTAGTCGAACAGCATGTTTGAAGTGCGTTAAATTGTATTTATTAATCAGACTGATCTGAATTGTCCCTATCATATGCACACAAGAGAGAAACCGTATATCTGCGACGTGCATGAAAGCATTTTCTCAGAAGATACCCTTGAATGGTCTTTTCCGGATTCACACGTGTGAGAAGCTGTATGTTTGCCGTATATGTCGGAAAGCATTCACGCAACGTTCTGCTCTGAAGGCACATTTCTTTCTTCATGTGGAAGAAATGCCGTTTGTTTGTGATGCGTGTCAGAAAGCTTTTGCTTATCAAAATGACGGGAAGTAACATACCTGTACTTATGTAAAATAAAGCCTTCTCATCAACATTGTTGCCAGTTCTTGCGAACTTTCGCAAATTTTGCTTCTTTTGAAAGCATTATGGTACTAACTTTTAGGATTTGCGACTTTTTTTGACTTTCCGAAATTTAAGTATGCATAATGTGACGTCATCCTGTGATATCAACTGTGTGATTTTTTGCTGCTCTTTTATCAACTTCTTGGGAGTAATGTGCGGAAGATTCTGCCAACGCTGGTCCTGGGTTGCCTCATGTTTCCCCCACAGGCTTCAGAAAACCTTTAAATTGAAAAATATCTCTAGGGTGCACAGAGAGTAAAATCCTCAAATCTTGCTGAAAGCTTCTGAAAATGACCCTTAAGCACTCTTACCAAAATTCTTTGCATAAGGTATTCTTTATCCCTCACACCCGAGTCATTTTCCGACTTGAAATATATTTTTCAGTCAAACAATTTTTGCTGTTCAGGACGTAAACAAGATGACATGCTAGTTAGGGCTTTGAATCTAGTTCGAGGGGCTGACTAAATATAAGTATTAGTATTTGAAGAGTGTTTTTTAATTTATACATATTTTCCTAAAGTATTTTAAGTAAAGTAATGTATTTTTAAAATATTTACGATTCAATCCATTAATGATTTTTTCATTGAGATTCACTCGCAAATTCTAGTGTAAGGTATGGGAGAGAAGCGCGGCGGCAGTTTTCAGTTTTTACTTAATCCCTCCGATAAGTAGCATTTAATTTGATACCTGGGCAGGGGCCGATTTGCTGAGTTGGGGGTGCCTTCTTTCAAAAACTTTTTATACCGTACAAAGCAATTTTCGTATCCCACCATACAAAGAATTGTGTTATAACAATATATGAGAATGATTATTTAATCATGATGCAATGTGAGATGAAATCATTCCATCGACAATAATAACATGAAGGATACTAATATTTTAGTTATAATATTTAATATTCAATCGTTAGTTTCATTCCGCAATTTTTCAAGTCACTTGCTCCACAGTATTTCAGTATTTATTTTCCTAATGTTTACAGGGTCGTACCCTGAAAAAAAATTCAGAGGGGGAACTAAACGGTGACGAAGGCTGAAATTTTCGCAAAAAGACATCATTATTATTTTGTTAACAAAATTTTAAATTTCGGAGGGGGGTGGGGTGGCCGGAACCCCTGATCCACCCCTGGGTATGGCCTTGACTACTTATATCAGAGAGCATTTATTTTTAGTGAAATAAATCTGAACTTCACTTAAGAAGGCATTTCCTTTTACTAGTTCCGATTAAAATTCAGCTCTATGGTTTTCTTGCAATCAGCAAAAAATAGTACACAGACCATGCCTAAATGATGAGTTTGCGCTAAATTACCTAAAAATGAAAGTGTATCGTTTAGCTAAAAAAAAAAAAAAATGGTGTGCATATAATACTAGGGCTAGGAAGTAGTAACTATTAATACTATTATTTTTCATAAAATTGGTTTCTCTGACCCTTATTTTAAATTAAAATCAAAATTAGCAAATTTTTAAGCTTAAAGAAAAATTTGGGACCCTCCCCCTCCCGACTGTGTTGGGGGGGCCGGGCGCTTGCCGCGAATGTCTTTCCGGAAAACAGGCTCTGTACCTGGGACTGGGAGATTTACACTTTGCAATGATTACTGTTTAATTCTGTAAAGAGCTTAAAGAAAAAATGACAGTTTTGTGTTTTTGTCCCACTTTCTAATTCGTACTTATCAGTAAATTTACAGAATTCTTAAGGAGGCTGGGAAACTTCTAGGAGGGCTCAGCCCCCTCTTCCCTCTGGTCACTGCCGTGTTACTGTTCAGCAAAACAACAGAAATCACAACTGAATAATAGTATTAAAGAAAAAAATTAATGATCTTAAAATGTAGCGATTACCATTACACCTAGTTTCCCTATTTTTGTATTGTTGAATATCTGCAATATATAAAATACTTTCTTAAAGTAACCTTTCAAATGCTTTTAAAGAAAACCCATTCGAACAGAGGGTTTAAATCCCTTTGTGTAAAATGACGAATATAGCTCGTCATGCGATTAAAGTTACTTTTGAACATGATAATAAATTTATTTTAGAAATTCTAGTGTACTGAATCTGGCAGCATTTTTATCACTTACATTGATAGCGATATGATGTTGAGTAGTAGAATTAAAATTAAATTAAAAGGGTTCATAGAAAAATTGTACAAATTACACTGTGTAGTCTAACTATCGATCGACACACTCGAAAAACTATGCAGAAACATGATAAATGTAACGTAGTTTATTTAAAATAATACGAACAAACAAAACGGTATCTTAGGCAGCACAATGCAGGCCTTCAAGAGCAGAAGCAAAAGGGTTGAGTGGTGCAAAAAGGCGCGGGAAATACAGTAAGCCAACTTGGGGATAGCTTTTTGACTACCAAAAACATGGCCGTCAATCGAATAGCTCATCTGGTGCCAAAAAGCTAAAGAAATTTTCTGACACAACTATCTGCTCGCCACCATGTTGTTGGAAGTTAAATGGATCAATGGCAACGGTTGCGCACAGTCCGTACAGTTTATCTTCTATGCTGCTGTGAAAAAGTCTGCGCTTCAAAGGGTGAGTGCGCATGGTTTGTTCTCTTCAAAACATATTTTGTGTCAGGACGCAGCCTGTGTGTGTTGATGAGTCTTAAGGGCCTGCCATTTCCAAGAATTTCCTACTTTTGTTAATCTGATGTCATTAATCAAAAAAAGTTTTTTTTAGTGACAAATTCTGTCTTTTCCACTTTTTGGGCCCTCCCCGAATCACCCCGCCCCTCACAATGTCTCTATTTTGTGTCCTATGATAAAGAACATTTTGTCTACAACTAGCTGTGGTGATGACATGCTACATAACATTTGCGTGAAACAAAGCTAAACGAGTTACGAGCCATTTTGTAACAGTAAAATAACAAGCAAAGAGAAGCTTTACAAGAAAAAAGTATCGCTGAAGGTGAGGTGATATGTTTTAAATAATAAAATCTTACTTTGAGTACAGGGCAAAGCAGGGCTGGATACAACCAATCACACGGGCCCGGGAAATATATCTTAGAGATGAGAATCTTCTGTGGATCTGCAGAATTCCTCGTTTTGGTTATTTTCTGCATTTGTTTTCAAGCCAACTTCAGTCTTTTTACATTCTTTTGGTAAACGAGTATTTTGTTTTTCATATCTTTAATACAGTTACAAAGTACATAGACGCTTATTTTCATTTATTTTATAATTTTTTCGAATTTTAAAATGCATTTGGAAGTTTAAATGCTAAGCTAAGAAATAGTCACGGAATTCTTACTAATGTTTTAATGGTCAAATTCAATCTCATGCTCTCTTCCTCTTTTTTCGTTTTTGTGTATTCTCGTGTCTGATATTTAAATGGAGGCCCACTTACGTTTTATTCTGAATACTCTTACAAGTAACGTTATCGGTGACGAGTCCAAGAAAGGAGGAGGGGGGGGCTACAATCGCACTTGAGCGCATTTAAACCCATATTCAACCTGCTCGCTCTCCTCATCAAAAGAGGAGAAAAGCACAGCAACCCGAAGAAGCCCAGTGATTACGTAAGCGCAACGCTGGCTTCCAGCGGTTCATTCAAAGAACCTTTCTGAAAAGCAATATCTGTCGAAGCTGGAGAGCTTTCTGCTGAGCTCCGTGCCTTATTTAATTTGGCGAAAAATGATGAGAGCGAGGGGGTTAAACTTGGGTTCAAGATTAAAAATATACGGTAAGTAGGTTTTTTTTTTTTTTTTAAGTGACTCATCTTTGATAATATTCTTCGACCAACTCGTCGGCCTTCCTTGAAACTTTCCAAATCCACCACTGAAGATTTTACGAATGTAAAATACTTTTACATTCGTAACATTTACATCCATATTTCGTAATTCGAATGCGTAATAAAGTACATTACGCATTCGTACATTTTACGAATGCGTAAAAGTCGTAAGTAAAATATTATATGCGTAATTACCGTACATATATGCGTAAAGTAAAATATTATTAGACCAGAAATGCTTTAGCTTTAGAGTGTACAATATTATATAGTAGATTTCCCTGCTTAATAGTTGCCATCTGGACATTCACCATGAAAAATTGGCAAAAAAAAGTGCGACTACTACACGAGTAAACAAGGTTTATGAAATTGTCCGGCACTTCCCGGTGACGCAGGTCTGAAGAAACGCCGGGAAATTTTGCGGTAGGTGTATCCGGGCCTGAGGCAAAGTTGAGCAGACATCTGGGGTCGTCGTCGAGTATCAATTAAGAATTTCTGAAGAATCTGTACATTCTAATGGCCGTATTCACCGTCTATTCGGAAAACTTTCGGTCGAACGCTCCGCTGGTATACCATCTGATCGTTCAACCAAGAATTTGCAGTAAACCGGCGGTTGCGGTAGATCGTGAATATGGGCATAAATCCATTTCGAGAAATTAGCAATACCGCACACATGACACAATTTCAAATTTTTGAGTTTAAAACGAACAAATGCACATTGTGTTGTCAACAAAGGTGGACAGGGTTAAAAAAAAATGTTTTCGTTAATACTCGATTCCCTATTCGAAAAGTTAACTTCGATAATCTTTAAAGTGTTAACTTTTCAAAAATTCAACGCAAGTTAAAGCTATCCGTTAAAAGTTGTACTGCTGTTTAAGCATCGCGTATTTATAGAGGGTGTCCCAAAATTACCGACCTTAACTTTTATTTCTTAAATATTGATCACAGACACTTTTAGTGAATTACAAAGTTGCGTAATAAAAGTTATAAAATTTTATGGTATCGATTAAACTGTATATATTGCTCCTGTGCAATATATATATACTGGGTGATTCAAAATAGATGTTAAGGTGATTATTTTTTAAACTGTAAGTGATCGAAACATACTTCCCATTAGAAAGTTCGTCAAATGAAGAGTTGCTTTCAGATATGGCATTTTTTTACTGGTATTAAAATATGAAATTTAATTTTATGCGGCCCCTCCGTTCCTACCCTTTATATTTAGAAGAACATTGCTCTTTGCCTAAGAAAATTAATAAAAGAAATCCGTGAATCTAAGTGAAATAGTTACAATTAATTTTGAAACTGATGACTCACACCACTTTACCTACTGTCTGTGTTGGCGTCCGTTTTCAGGCGAAAAAATCTTTACTTCAAGGGACGAGTTGATAAAAGATAATTTAAAGATCCCATTGTTGGGAAAAGCAATCAAACGGGTTCAAACGTGTGAAGTGAACAGGTACAGTTTGACTTGATCGGTACTGCTTTATGAAATGAGCGATAATTTAGTCTTTTAGGGGGGGGGCATCCACTAGTTACATCACGTTTCTAGAGAAGAAATTTTTAAGTGTAAAAATGAATGACAAAATGGTGTAGGTTACTTTGGTGTGGTTCACCAGCATCTGCCAAGCATGCTTTAGAGGAAAATTCCTGCTAAATTAGGATTTGAGGAGTCAACTGTGTCTATCGAGTGACTACCAACATAAATGAATGCCATTTGAAAAGTAATTACATTTTTCTCACTTTGGAGACATCCCCTTATTGCTTATGCCAAAATTTTCAAATTGATATATCTCGGGAACTATTCCACGTAGAGACACGGAATTTGAATTTGCTTTATTAATTTTCTTAGACAAAGAGCAACATTCTTTTAACTTAAGGTGACCAAACGTCCCCATTTTCAGGACGTTTTTCAAATTGTCCCCAGAATGTAAAAATGGAACTGGGGACAATTTTTAATTATTTCATTGTTTTTCAATTAAATTACTGTTAATTATAAATGTCCCCAGTTTTCTTGTCAGAATCGGGGACATGTCCCCGATTCTGACTAAAAAATCTGGTCACCTTATTTTAACTATAAAGGGTAAGAAAGGAGAGACGGTATAAAAATTAAATTTCGTATTTTAATATGCATATGATCCCCAGTAAAAAAATGCCCTATCTGAAAGCTACTCTTAATTGGACGAACTTTCTAATGTTTTGATCACTTACGGCTTAAAGAATAATCGCCTTAACATCTATTTTGAATCACCCGGTATATATAGATATATTCTCGTTTAGTAATATGTGCTCGATATATTAATTAGACGATGTACAAATTTTCAACGTTTCACCATAAAATGTCTGAAGCGTGGACAAAAATATATGCTGTCTTAAGCCCCTAGAAACACGTCCTAATGCTGAAGGGGGCTACTCTAATAGCAGAACAAGGTGCGGCCCTAGAGTACGTTACGTGGTTCCTGCAAAAGTAAAAAAGGCGCCACCTTTCATACTCTAGATCAGTGCTAATCATTGAAGTAGCGCCCCTTCGAAAACGCCCTAGTTGGCTGTAGCTTGCAAGTGCCAAATATTCCACAAACCATCTGCGTTCTCCGGAGGCATTTTCGCCGATCCCAACCGCCCGCGCGAATACCGCGTCTGCGCATGCTCAGCGAGATCGAGAGACCGGAAACCGCACAAAGCAGGACGGTGCTGGCGCCATCTGTTCGGTGAAAATGTAGTTAGTTTATTATAGTGATAATGAATATATAGAGGATGACACATATTGAAATGTAAATTTTATTACCAGATCCCAGAGGTAAGTGTTTTGTTTTTATTTCTGATTGTATTTATTCTTATATGGTCTTTGAAATAAACATTTTCAATAATGAATATAAACAAATATACTGGTATTTTTCTACTTACATGTACTACATTTAAAAAAAAAAATTCGGTTGATTTAAATAAATTTGTAAGTATCAGGTATTTTTTGAATGTTTTAAAACTAAAAGTAACTGCTCTGTAATAATAGGATGCAATAAATAAGTTACATACATTGTTTTGTTTTTCTTTAAATAAATAAATAAAAAAAACTTTAAAAAAATAAGCTGATAAATATATATTTATATATATAACAGGTAAGTATTAAATATATACATCCATTAGTTTTGTACTTTATTGTTTTTAAATATCTATCTGATCTATTCTTCTACACATGTCTCAAAAAAGTAATGAGATGTTTCATAATATTATGTTAGTTAATTTTGTATATATAATGAGAAATGTAATTAGGCATTATTTATTCTGTATTATACACACAGGAGTTTTATCAACAAGAACAAAATCAAAGAAACAAAATCTGTCTCACTTGGTACACATATTAAAATTATGCAATTGCACCAAGGATTCAAAAAAAATTCAGGAAGTGTTTACAATTAAAAATATTAATTTTTCTGCATCTGGTAACAGGAACAGTGCGGCATGGCAGTAGGTGCTGCTGATTATTTTAAACTCACAGATAAATCTGGCAAATTTTAAAAGTTTTTTTTCTTCCAGAACATGAATATTTTAATAATTATATATTTTTTAGATATTAAGTATTACAGTTTTGAGGCCCAAGATTTTTTTTCCCCTGTAGACATGGGTTTTATGGCCCTATTCTATAATCGAGGCCCTGATTGGACAAAAGGTAGCCGAGAGGGGGGGGGGGGTTGTTACAAATCTGGTATTGGAATTTGAAAAATTGGTGACTTATTCTACATTTCTGTGGAATCTTGCATGTGTGCACATATGAATTTAAATTTGAAAAATAATAATGAAGGCATATTAATGAAATAGCATCCTACTATACAGCTATGTTGATACCTGACTCATTGACTGGAACAATTCTGGTTCAACCACTCCAAGATAAAACTCTTACCACCATCACTCCAAAAAGATTACAAAGTTCTGTACGAGAAAATAATAAAATCTATGTATCATTTGAAAATTTTCATAATAATGTATAAAAATAATCTGCACGATTCTAAAAATCTGAAAATCCACCTATTCCCTAATTTTCAAACGAGTTTTCACTATTTTCATCTCTATTTTATTTCTGAGAGTTAAAATGAAGTTAATCATATGTGTGAAAAATTTAGGTGTTGCAAGTGATAATGGCATCATACTGAAGTCCTGGTCATCAGGCTTTGAAGGGAAAGTTGCGATTCCAATTAGTTTACAATAGTTTTTCTCGATTACCAAGTTAACTCTTTTTGACAAATAAAATGATTTCCTCTGCATGAAATATTCATGTAAGAATGGATTTTCTTAGCAAAATACAATCTTTCAAATGTGAAAACTTTTTGAAGTAGGCTGTTTAGTAGTTTGGCTGGAGGAAATGCTTACGTAACCGTTGTCATGTCAACGGTGCTGCCAATTTTCTTATCAGCGCTCTGGGCTGAACCAAAGATTTTCCCAATTGAATTGCGGGAAGATTAAAGTGCTTTTTTTTCTGAATGAGCGATCCCACAATACGGTTTTTTTGTTTGGTTTTTTTTTTGTTTGAGATTTTTTTAATTTACCATAGGAATTCCATAATTCTAATCTGAATTTAGGAAAATTAGTAGAATAAATTATTTTAAAGTATGTGCTGATAATTTCAAGTGCAGCCCGGCTGTACTTGCTGTATCCCACAAGCCGCCACTGGTTTGTATCGACCCCTGTTTACTGTAATTATATCATAACACCAGTTTTGTTAATAATCCCTGAGTGTGTATACCAATATGCTGTGTTTTTTTTCTTCTTGCGTAAAAACTGTCCAGTGTCATCTTATCCCAATTCAACAGACACTCATTTCGTAATTTTTCCAAAAAGAACAAATTCCCAAACATATTCCTCACTCCCTTATCATACACCAGTACCGTATACATATATGTGAGTTGCAGAAGTCGTACCCCACCCCCTTCCCCATGAAAAATTTCTGGCTACGCCACTGATTCACGTACATATAACTTACTCTTAACTGCCAACTAGTACGGAATAGAATTAACCACTTTTTCTACATGATTTTTCGGCTTAAAATATAGCAAAATTTTTGTGCTGCGCGCTCGAGCTGGTTACTATTTTGAAAAAAATAATTAAAAAATATACTGTTTACAAAAAGTGGTTAATTATATTCCGTAGTAGTTGGCAGCTATGACTTACTATGTATAAGTGTAAATTATTGGAGGCGCCCATAAAGTGGCTCTATGGGTCCATAGAATTCTACACCTATGTAAGGTAAGTATCCATGTTAGTATCTTTCTGCCATGTTATAAGTTAAAAATAGAAGCAAAGAAAAAATCCAATAAGAAAAAAAAACATTTTCGATGAGAAAGTGCATTTTAGACACATCTGAACTTTTCTTCATTACATACTTTAACATTGCATAATCTGATTTTAATGAACCAGAGCCTGGCGAGGGCAGCTTATTAGTAACATTGTGTGTTACATGGCGTCACAATGAATACTAAATCATGATTGAAACCAAAAGAAGAAAATTTTTAAAAGTACAAGTAAAGTTTTTTTTTAAACGTTTGTAAATGGCGTAAAATACTTTGTCAGTATAAATTAGTTTTCTGTATTTAGTGGTCAATTATTGGGTGGGCTCAGCCCCTATTCACAATTTATTGGGGGGGCTCGAGCCCCACGGGCCCATATAACTCTACGCCTATGGTAAGTTTACACCAAATTTGAAATAGAAAAACTGTGGATTATGCAATATTAACTTAAAAGCAAAATGCACAAATAAAAATCAAGACTAAATTATTAGAAATTGAGCATTTCATAAAGTTATTAAAATTCATTTGATTTAAATAATTTCTTAAAACTAAGAAGCAAAAACTTTAAATCTGTTTAATAATGTGAAATATTGTTTTTTTTTAAATAAAAAATACCTTTAATAAAAAATTCAGAAATTTACATTAAAAAGCCTTAATTTACGTTTCATATGTAAATTAAATTTATAATTTAACATTTTTATGCTTTTATGTTTCATCAGCTAAAGCAAAATTGAAGATCTGGTAATAAAATTTACATTTCAATATGTGTCATCTTCAGTCACTTTTATTTGATTATTATAAAATAAACTAATTTTCATTAACTAAAATTATGTTACATTAAAATGAGCGTTGAAAAATATTCATTGAAGATAATAGATAATCTAATTTATTGATTAATTCATTATCACTATAATAAATTAACTACATTTTCACCGAACAGATGGCGCCAGCACCGTCCTTAAAGCTCTGTGCAGTTTCCGGTCTCTCGGTCTCGCTGAGCATGCGCAGACGCGGTATTCGCGCGGGCGGTTGGGATCGGCGAAAATGCTCTCCGCATGGAATCCACTTTGCTTCATCGACATCTTAGCGGCACGGTATGGCCAGTATGAATGCAGCTTTAAGTTGGGGTCAACTTAATCTATGGCTTTATGCCGTTTTTGAGTAGTTTCAGCTGGTGGCATTAAATGAGGTATCGCTTGATTCGCGATCGCGAATGACTCACATTCACAATCGTATTGTCTTTCTGATTTGACTTTGGCGTGGGTAGTAACAGTAATCTTAATTATTGTTCCGCTTATCATTTATATTGCTTATCAATTTTTTATTTTAGTATGCAAATTAAAAATTCCGAACTTTCATAATTCGCTATTCTATTATGTGACGAATTCTCTTAAGATATAGAACTATTGCATGCATTCCTAATTGCTATATGAGTAACTGAACGTCGTCTGTCTTGGAAATTTTAAAAAGAATACCATCTGCTTTAAAACATTTTCTTCCATCTGTGACTTTATATGGTAATTTATGCAATTTTAATATACCGTTGATTTAATGGTGCTCAGGTTGTTGTTGCAACCGTCTATAATTTCAGATCGTTAGTGAAACGGTCTTTTTCGGGTGTTGCAAACTTTAAATTGAACCTGGTAACCCAGTAAGGCTATCTGTCCTCAGACGCAAAAGACAGCATCAAGTACAAGCTCAAAAATTTCTCTCTCGAAATAGAAACCTATGATAGTTTGTATGCAAATAAAATTCATTGCAGCTTCACTATTAACATAGTTATTTCTCCTTTTTACTACCAGCCAGCTGCTATTATTTACTTTTTCTTGTATGTTTATAGCTATGTGTACGTATAGGTGCACCCACGGGGGGTCTATGGGGGCTCAAGCCCCCCCTAAAGGTGAACAGTTAGAAGTGAAAAACTTTTTAAAAAATTGAAAATTGTCACTAATTAATTATTACTATTATTATTATTTATTGTCTTCAAATTATTTCTAAAGTATTTTTTGCCTGAAAAGATGTTAGTTTTTAAATAAATACTTACAGAGAGTTTATGAAACACTGTTAAATTCGGTTACAATATCACTGAAAAGATCAGATAATTATTTATGACTCTATAATGAGTTTTTGTTTGTGGGCTTGTGTTGTATGGGCAAATCAAGTGGTACAGAATATTTTGACGGTATAAGAGGGTTGTAACTATTATCGATCTCACTATAACCGAGTTCAGCACTATTTTCAGCTCAGCCCCCCCTAAACTAAAATCCTGGGTGCTCCATTGTGTGTACGTATGATAAAAATGAATTGCATAACACATTTTTTGCCATGGTAATGAGTGTGACATTCTGACTTGTTACAGGGTTTTATAATAACTTAGTAAATGCATAATTTATTTTAGTAATCTTCGTAAAAAAAAGTCAGTATAACAAATTAGATACTTATTCACATTCTAAATTAGTGGCAAAATTTTTTTATTTAATTTTCTAAAACAAATTTCGGTACTTACGTATTATCCCGGCAGTCCGTCAAGATGAGCGATTTTTCGCCTGAATAAATGCCAGGCACATGAAATTATTAATGGTTTTGAATACGATTGGCAACTCATTTGACAAAAAAAATAGTTTGGCGGGAATGACCTCCAGGATAATACGTAAGTACCCAAATTTCTTAAGCTGTGTGATGAGTTCGACAGCTTTGTGACACCACTTTTCGCTAGCTCCTTCATTTATTAAGATACCTGTGAGTTTAACAATGATAAAAATTTGATCTTTTTTTCATAGTTAAAGCGGATCACTTAACACTAGAACCGCGGGTTGGGTCATTTTGACCCAAAACCAGATTTGATTCAGTTTTTTTCAAAAAGTTACAAACTGAAATTTTGAAAAAATCGTGACTTTTTCTAACTTTATGTTATTAATTATCTGTAAAAAATTAAGCTCACAACTTATATCTGTTTTTTTTTTTGTTTTTAATATGTATACCTGATATTGCAGAATGGGTCATTTTGACACAAAACTTCCCACGAGTCTGGAATCCGAAGTTCAAATTAAATAAATGCCATTATCATTTATAAAATGAATGGTAATGACATAATAAATGGCATAACAGCATACCATTATGACATTTTCATTGCAACGTGAATTTTACAAGTGGGGTCAATTTGACTCATACCGCAGTTTTAGGTATACCTATCTGAAGCGACGCAGTTTTAGTAAGAATTATAGCAACAATATTTGGTACAGCTTTAGTATGGTCCCTTTGGCGCGCTTTATTTTTGGCGACTTTTTTGGCGCAATAAAGGATGCCAATATGGTAACCCCGCCGTCGGATGCTCCGGAGCGGTAACCCTAACCTCGGGCGAAAAGTGGATTCTTCCGTGACGTCACGGATGCGCTCGTGTTCGTCCGGCAAATCGTGACCGTTTGTTCCTTTCATGAATTTTTTGAGCCCCGTGTATTTCTTAGCGCGGGAGGTTCGTTCAAATGGTTGATCTGCCATGTGCTTTATGGTTTTATTTTAATGGCTTTATTTAACATTAAATTTTATTATTATTTAATTATTTTTTAAATTTAAAACGGCTGTTCAGGTTCATACTGACTGTTTACATACAGTTTTGTATGAATAAGCTTTCTTTTGATAGTACGTTTCAGATTAATATTTGTGTTCTCGATTGTTTATTTGTTAAGGGTAGAAGCAACAAATAATTACGTTATTAATATTTTATACAGTGAAATAATTTTAGATATTTTGATTTTATTATTTCCATATTGCAATAATTTAGAGATTTTAATCAAGGTATGTGATAAGCATTGTTTGTTTTTATTTGTTATTATTACCTTTGTTTATTTGTTAATGGTAGGAGCAACAAATAATTCCGTTATTAATATAATATTTGATATTTTGATTTTATTATTTCAATATTGAAACAATTAGCGATTTTAATTAAGGTATGAGATAAGCATTGTTCGTTATGATTTGAATTAGTTCTTTATTTTGCTTACGTAGTCTTTTGTCAGAATGCTAAAATGTATTTTAATTTTTTTGTCTTTTTTATTTGTTATTTTTGTGAGGTATTGCCTTTAGAATATTATTTGTTTGCATTGTTTAATTTAATCTACTAAAAAGAGAAAGGGGGGGCACAGCCCCCCCCTCACACACAAAGAAAAGTTATTAAATTTTATTAAACCGAATCTATATGTATATGTAAGCTTGTTATCTATTTAATTTTTTTTTCATAAAAATATTTAAAAGCCATTAAAATAAATCAGCAAAATTAATGACGACGATCAATTATCTCGGAACCAGCGCCATCCGATCCGCCATATTGTTTACAATTGGCACCGGCAAGGCAAACTTGGGTTGGCGACAAGATTTTGTCGCCAAATCAAAAAATCGCCAAAAAGGGACCATACTAGAGCTGTTCCCAATATTTTTGTAATTTTAATGTAATATGAAATTTAATACGAATTTTAAGACTGAACTAATATCGTTACTGTTGAAATATAACATTATTGTTGCATTGCAATGTGAATTCTACAAGTTGGGTCAATTTGACCCAGCCCACGGTTTTAGGTATATCTGAAACACCGTGGTTTTAGTGTTAAACAAAATACCATTTTCATAATGATTTTCTCTTATCAAAACTAAAAAAGAGAATTCTTGCAACAGGTGTGACAGCATGAGTGTAGATAGGACTTACGCAGAGTTTCTACAGACCTGGAAAGTCAGGGAGAAATGAGTTTTGGTCAAGGAAAGTCAGGGATTTGGGAAAAAAGTCAGGGAAATTAGCAGAAATTGAAGAAAGGTCAGAGAAATGCAAGAAAAATTGAATTTTGCTGTAAAATCAAGAAAATATTTGCTCTTTGAACTTAAGTATAGAAATTGTTTTATTTTCATTTTCTCATCCGACCTTATAAATAATTTTAAAATGTTTTCTTTATGAGCAAAGCTTGTGCAGTTGAAATAGGCTTAGTTTTATCCTAAATTAGTATCAAACATGGTTTTTGTCAGAATCCCGTGGTGGCAAATAAGATTCTTCTATATATTAATTTTATTATTATTTCTAAAAAAGGGGCAAAATATATAAAAAATTATTAATGAATGAATGTAATGTTAAAAATAGAAATGCAAAATTCGGGAAAGCACGCTAGATATAGTCAGGGAAGAGCATGATAGATGTCAGGGAAGCAAAAGCTGCGAAATCTGTAGAAACCCTGTTATACTAGGTGAGGGACAGGACCTAGAATGGAAAAATTGCTCCCCCACAACCACGCAGAGATATTTACTAACTGATTTTAAAGGGGGGCCGCTGCCCCCCTGCTTTATATTGTCAACACCCATGTAGGATAGAAATTGGGACGCACATGACATTGTGTAAAATTTTTCAAAATTAGACTCTTAAATAGCTGATATAAAATGTAAAATTATTAAAGGAGGAGCATTTTATATACAGGATGCCTGAAAAGTTGGTAATGGGTTTTAATTCTTTATCTGTTAGAGATACGTAGTTGGGATGTAACGGATATTCATCCACTATTTGGTATTTGGATTTTTACTGAATATTCAGTAAGCCATATACTGAACAGATATTCAGCTGAATAGTTGTGACCAAATATTTCTACATATTCAGCAATATACTTCAATATGTTAATGTTATATGATAAAATATCCTAAGTCATTGAATTTTAAGCTAACATAATCTAATGTATTTAATAATATTACAGAAATGGGGATAGCAAGATTATATGCTAGGTATGGCTTTGAATCTCGTTCGCGGGGCTGACTAAATACAAGTATTAGTCGCTAATTGAAGAGTTTTCTTCAATTTATACATCTTTTCCTTGAGTATTCGCTTCGCAAAATGCTGTTTTTTAAAAATATTTATGATTTATCCTATTAATGATTTTTTTCTTTGAGTTTCACTGGCAAGTTCTAATGTAAGGTATCGGGTATAAGCATGGCGGCAGTTTTAAGGTTTTACTTCCCCCTTGGAATCCCTGCACCAAGTAGCATTTAATTTTCTACCTGGCTCGGGGAGATTTATAGTTTACAAAGATTACTGTTTGATTCTGTAAAGAACTTAAAGGAAAAGGGGTTGTGTTTTTCTTCACTTTCTAATTCCACTAAACTTTCACACTTATCAAGTAAATGTACAGAAATCTTAAGGGGCCTGGGGGACTGTTAGGTTGGGCCCAATCACCTTAGCTCCCCCCTCCTAGTTATGGTCCTGTTGCTGTTCAGCAAAACAACAGAAGTTAGAGCTGAATAATATTAAAGAAAAAAATTAATAACCTTAAAATTTAGCAATTACCATTTCCTAGTCTCTTTAGGAACAGCTTTAGTATGGTCCCTTTTTGGCGATTTTTTGATTTGGCGACAAAATCTTGTCGCCAACCCAAGTAATAACTTTTCTTTTTGTGTGAGGGGGGGCTGTGCCCCCCTCAACCCCTCCCCCCTTTCTCTTTTTAGTAGATTAAATTAAGCAATGCAAACAAATAATATTCTAAAGGCAATACCTCACAAAAATAACAAATAAAAAAGACAAAAAAAATTAAAATACATTTTAGCATTCTGACAAAAGACTACGTAAGCAAAATAAAGAACTAATTCAAATCATAACGAACAATGCTTATCTCATACCTTAATTAAAATCGCTAAATTGTTTCAATATTGAAATAATAAAATCAAAATATCAAATATTATATTAATAACGGAATTATTTGTTCCTCCTACCATTAACAAATAAACAAAAGTAATAATAAGAAATAAAAACAAACAATGCTTATCACATACCTTGATTAAAATCTCTAAATTATTGCAATATGGAAATAATAAAATCAAAATATCTAAAATTATTTCACTGTATAAAATATTAATAACGTAATTATTTGTTGCTTCTACCCTTAGCAAATAAACAATCGAGAACGAAAATATTAACCTGAAATGTAGTATCAAAAGATTGTTTATTCATACAAAACTGTATATAAATAGTTAGTATGAACCTGAACATCCATTTTAAATTTCAAAAATAATTAAATAATAAAATTTAATGTAAAATAAAGCCATTAAAATAAAACCATAAAGCACATTGTAATGGCGGATCACGGCACTCAAACCTTGTGGGCTAAGATATACGGGGCACAAAAAGTTCATGAAAGGAACAAACGGTCGCGATTCGCCGGACAAACACGAGCGCATCCGTGACGTCACGGAAGAATCCACTTTTCGCCCGAGGTTAGGTTTACCGCTCCGGAGCATCCGACGGCGGGTTTACCATATTGGCATCCTTTATCGCACCAAAAATAAAGCGCGCCAAAGGGACCATACTAAAGCTGTACCTCTCTTTATTGTTGCATTGTTAAATATCTGTGGTACATAAAATACTTTCCTAAAGTTAAATGTTTTCATTCTATCAAGAAAACTTATTTGCTCGGAGGATTTTGAAACTTTTGGGTAAAATGACCTGAACAGCCTGTAATTTTGTATGTTTATAGCAGTATGTGCGTATTTGTTGATATATAGTATGTGAGATGAATTTTGTAATTTAGATATTCATGCCATGATGATGGGTGCGACATTTGGATTATTCCAGGGTGTAATAATATTTTTTTAATTGCATAATTTAATTTGTAATCTTTAAAAAAAATCAGTACAATAAATTAGCTTCTTTCTTTCCATTCTAAAGCAGTACCAAAAGTTTTTTAGTAGTTAATATAAAGAAAAACTTTGCTGTGTATGTTTATATTGATTATTAATAGTTTTGTATAATTTAGCCTATTTATTTTGGCAGTATTTTTCATCAGTATTTTTGTATTCTTTTCTATAGTTGTTGAGGAACATCAAAGAGGGTTAAGGAAAGAAGTTATTAATATTTTATAGGGTAAGCATGAATATTTTTTTGTTTTATTTTTTCAATATTGCAATAATTTTGAAACTTCAACCAAGGTATTGGTTAAAAATTGTTTATTTTCATTAATTCATTATGATTTTTAACTAGCTGTTTGCTGTTGTTTACTTATACTTAAATCAGAACTTTAAAATTTATTTAAATGTTAAAATGACTTTATTTATGTAATTTCTGTGAGGTATTACATCTTTGGAATAGTATATCATTGCTGTCAAACCATCTGTTATGTGCAGTTTCTGGATATTTTAACATTTTGTTTATTATTACTAGTTTATTAACTAAATTTTTGTATAAAAAGATTGCTGTGTGATTTTAAGCATTATATGGTGAACTATGGTCACTAAAAAAGCATTTTCATACCAAAATGATTTATTGGAAATTACATTGTTTTTATTGGTTAAAATAAACAATATTTAGCCAATGTATTTTTTAAAAATTATCTTTTCTTTATGATAATAAAAATATATTTTGATATTTAAGCGTAATTTGCTCGTTTTAAATTAGAAAAATCCAATTATTGTATCCATTTTTGTTGTTATTTATGTTTTGAACACAATTTAATTATGTATTTGAAATCTGGCATAATGTTGATTGTTTTAATAAATCCTTAGCAGGGCATAGCCAGGGGGTGGTTGTTGGGGCTGCAGTCACCCCCAAAATGATTAAATGTATAATATGGCAAAAATTATGTATTCGTAGATAAGATTTATTTATGAATTAAAAAATATTCTTTATTCCCTTTAATTCAGTATTTTTAAGTGAATATAGTATTACTCTTTTTAACTGAAAAATATTATTACACATATGTTTTGTCGCTCATAATTCAGATGTAGAGTTAGAAAATAAGATTCTTTCAGTTATATGCAGCTCTCAGATGTATGCAGTTTTAAAAACCCTTAAAACATGTATAAGTGAGAGATCACTGTATTTATAATTTTCAGTTATTTTTACAGCTTATAACCAGAGCCTCATTTTCAGAGTTGGAGAGTTTAGGGCAGAGTTTACCTACAATATAGTTGCAGAGTTGGAGAGTTTACTTACAATAAATATAAAAATATGAAGTAACTATGTTGGGAAAATGTAAATTTCCAAATTATATTTTTTAATGCTAATCCAGTTATTTTTTGTCAAATATCTTTCATAACCTTTTTTAAACTTTAAGATAAAGTTTTAAGATACAATCTTTATTTAAAGTATAATTAGCCGAAATAAAAAAGATATGCAGTATCACCAAAAATCTGGGTATTCGACATTTTTGACAAGGAGTTTTTTGACACGACAGTAAAAACCCTGGTAAAATCCTGTAAAAACTGTTGTGCATCAAAATCTTGCCAACCCTGCGCAAATCTATAAGCAGAGAAGTACTCATATTTACAAAAGAATGAACTTACAAAAGAATGAACTTTACAAAAGAACTCTCCTTCATTTTAAAAGTTGGGATTGGTCCTTCATCAAACATTCTGGTCAGTTTTTTTAATCATACTATAAAAATAAAAGTACTATATGCTCTGTTACGTAATGCATGGCATTTTTTAATTTATCATTTTATTCATTCCTTTTCACGTGAAGATAAATGATGTAAGTTTATTTTGTAACTGCAAAATCATGCAAAAATGCTACTATTTTGTCAACTAAAATTAAGAAAATGGCTACTAAACTGGCGACTTTTTTATTTTTTATGTTGGTGAGGCTACTAATGATTCAATTTTTGGCTCCTGACATTGGTGGGGGCACCCTAAAAGTGAAACTCTTCTAAAACTTACTAAACCAAAAGACAGTTTCAATCATTTCAGATCAGATTACTCAGCTGCTATCAAAATCAGCCAAACTGAAAAAAATGTTTCAATCTAAAAATACCCTTTAAAGGTGATCTAAATTTCTACCTGCTAAGAAGAGAGTAAGAAATGCAGAAGTGACATTAGAGCAACAAATAGCCTTTATTAAAACATCTTTTAAACAAGAAATGACAGTGATATGGATCACACAGTCTAAAGTAGTATCAAAAATAATTTAATTTGCACATTTTCAAAAACTTCTAAGTGGACAGTAATAACTTTTTAAAGTTTACTTAAATGCCTTTTAAAAACTAGGCATAAATTAAAAAAAAAATATGATTCAAATTTTTTAATTTCGAAGAACCAACAATACTATAATTTTGAAAATGGGAGTTGATTAACTCTAATTAAAAGCCACGAAATTTAAAAACATCAACCTCCATATTGGAGGGGGGGAAATTTAATGCCAAACTAAATAAATTTTAATGTCTATCGCACAAATAATCAGAATTCCAGCTATCCTCTCTTTCCGAAAGTTGTTATCAACAGGCAGCTTAAATACTTTACCACCGGCAAAGAAATTTGAATAAAAAATATACTGGAATCTCATTCGCTGTCACCTAGATCATCACAGCCAATGAGAGGTAACTAAATATTTGCATTTTAGGCTGAAAAACAGCATGAATACGCAAGAAAATTAAAATTTTTGATTCTAAACAATTAATCGATCGGCAGGCTCTTCCTTCAGTAAAAGAAATAAATTCAGTTGTTTACCATCCGCTTTTACAAAACATGTCGTTGTTCAACACAAAAGAATGAAGGAAGAAATGGCATCTTCTATATCTTGGATAGATTAACTGTAAGGCAAGTTAAATGTTTAATTGTGGAAAAAGCTTTTGCTTACGGATTGAACTTCAGTTAGAAACATCCAACAATAGCTAATCAATTATTGTCAATGTAAGCAAATCTTTTTCATGCTTTGAAAATATATTATTTTTTAAAACTGAAGAAACACAAAAATGTGGAAATTTGGGTATTTATCTTCAAACCATAAAATACCAAGCATTAATCTGTACATTAGGAAATGCTGAAAGTTTGAAATAGTATTGAGCGATATATACATCATACCATTAATACTTCTTAACCTTTTATAGGCCAATGTTTCCAATTAAGAACATTAAAAAAAAAAAGAAAAAAAATTACACTGAAACTAAATTTTATCAATATTTACTTGAAAAAAATTAGCAGATATAGTTAAAAGAGGACTTTATTTTTTGAAATAGAGGTTGCATTTCTATCATTAGTACAGAACAGGACAAAAAATCATGAAATAAGCCATTTTCATAAATTTTTACTGAGCTATCTTGTTACTTCCCCCCCCCCTCTCCTTCAAACTAAATTCTTTATTTCATTTTTTTTTTTTTTAAATCTTTCATTAACTCTTATCATTTCACTTAAACCACCCATAACCATATTTTGTTTTTGAAAAGAATATGAAAATGTAGTCAGAAATGACTCATGCTCCCGTTGGGAACAGTTAAAATTGAAAAAAAAAAATCCCATTTAAATGACTAATATCATTTAGCTAATGCATTAGAAGACAAAATATGCAAAAAACTAATTTAAAAAATGCCTGGATTAGAATTTGGTCTGTAAAAGGTTAATGCTGTAATGTATAGTAGGAGCTCACAGAGCCTAAAAGATTGTAGGCCACTAGAATTTAACCCCATTTAGACTGCTGTTGTGTTTTTGCAGCATAAAGAAAAATAAAAAATGTTAAGTTGGCTTTTAATTTAATACTATCTACATATTTACATTATTAACATCTGAGAATGCTCATTGTGTTTGTAAACAAATAATAACAATTCAAAACTTTAGCAAACATTTCTACCTTAACTTTGCAAATAATAGAATAATTGTCTCTGAAAGTATGTCTAAAAACATCTTTGAACATTTAATTTTGATCAATGTTCTTTATGAAACACAAATTTCTAATTAAATCAAATTAAAAAATGTAAGTAATGAATTTTTTTAAATGTTAAGTTAACATAATATTTTTAAAAATTCTTTTACTTGCCTTTTATAATCGAACCTCATGATAACGAAATTCAAGGGGCCAAAAGCAGGGCTCACAATAGTCTCTTTTTTCCCTAAAAGTCTCTTTTTTAGTTAGAACTTTCTAAAAGTTCTTTTTTCATAAAAATGGTCCCTATTTTCTCTTTTTCACCATGGATTCTAGTCATTCCAAAGTCGTGCTATGGTAACTCTCAAATGAGAAGAATGTGTAAGAAATTAAAATGCAAACAGAAACCCATCCACATAAATGTCAAACAGAAGAATCTTTACTGGTCTTGCTTATTTAGAATAGAAAATAGAATTTGAAATATAGATCTTAGAATATACCTTTTCACTTTCACATTTTAATGATTCAGTCCAAGAAAACGGGAACACATATTTAAAAAAAAATAGTGTTTCTTTTCCATCTGTGCTTTTTTTTTTTTTTTTTTTTAAGCCTTGCAGTGCTATTATTATCAAGTAGGGATGCACTAAATATCATATTTTGCTGAATAACGAATACTGAATACTCGGTTAAAATTTTAACCGAATATTCGGCCAAATACCGAATACTTGGTTAAAATTTATTAAACTTATTACACCATTTTTAAACTTTGATTGCAATGATTAATTTAATTTTTTCTTAAACACTATTTCATATGGTGTAAAACTTCAAAAATTAAAATGCTGCAAAATTTAATAGTTTTGTGTGTTTCCTTTTTATATTATTAATAACTTTTTAAAATATTAGTGAAATGCTGGTAATTTTTATTACCTGCATATTTTATTAAATATTTAGCAGTTAATTGACTTTACATATTTATGAACACTTAATGTTATGAGTTTTTTTTTCCCTCGTTACTGTTTCATATTTAAATCAATTAGTAATAGCAATGTTAATGTAATGTGTCATAAGATTTAAGAAAAACTGAAAAGCAACAAAATACAAATTTAGCATCTGAATGTTTTCTCTTGCATTCAAACTAATTTCATTGTGATATTAATTTTCTGTGTGATTGTGGAACGGGGTGAATACTTAAATTTGTTTACTATTCGGTTGCCGAATATTTAAGTATTCGGCCCAACCAAATATTTGGTTTGTCTGCCGAATAGGCAGTATACCGGATACCAACTGAATATTCGGTGCATCTCTAGTATCAAGCAGGTTTTTTTTTTAGAGTCGACATAACTTGTCTACCCAATTTGCCACTCCAGATCATTTTTTCAAATGAGTTTGCCAGATAATGCGGAGGGGAGGGGAGGGAAATAAAATGTTTAAAGTCGCATATAGTTTGCAATTTTTTACAATTTATTGTGCGAAGTTCAGTGTCAAAAAGTAAGTCTTCAAACCTAGCCAAGTTTGGCAATATCTTCCAAATTTAGCTAGAAACTGACCAACGTGACAGTTTATTACAAAAGAAGAATATGCCAGGCAAAGATTCTAAAATAGTTTTCGTAGGCAATTTTATTATAGATTTCAATTCCGAAGAAGTGTTTTATGGAACGGGGAAGACAAATACGGTACTCTCTTAGATTACCACACTTTCCAAATGGTATTTATAAAGGGGAAGTATAGTTAGAATATGCTCGATGAAGATTTTTGAACAGTTTGGTAGGTAATTTTAATGTCTTCAAAACTGAACCATGGCAGCATCTTCCAAATTTGGCTAGAAACGGGCTAATGTGGCAGTTTATTACAAGGAAAAGTATAGTTAGAATATTCCTGGCAAAGATTGTAAAATAGTTTTAGAAAGCAATTTCAATATAGATTTCTATTTCGAAGAAGTGTTTGTGCAACAAGAAAGACAAACACTGCACACTCATGGATTATGATATCCATTCCAAGTAGTATTTAAAATGGTGAAGTATAGTTGGAATATGCTTGGCAAAGATTGTAAAACAGGTTTAGTAGGGGATTTTAAGATAGATTTTGATTCCAAAGATGTGTTTTATGGAATAAGAGAAAAAAATACAGCATACTCATGAATAATGATAGTCTTTCCAACTTAATTGAATAAGGACGAAAAATAGGCACGGCGCATGAGTTATGATACACTTTTAATATAGAGCACTTTAGACTGCATTTGAAATACGGAAGTGTTTCAGATTTTATTTATTTGTGTATTGTCAATTCTGTGCCATGGTGAACATAACTAAATAAATACTTAATGGGATCCTCACAAGTATCTGGCAATATCAGGACGGTTCAAGTGCACAAAGAATTCCTAATTTTTAGAATTGCTACCAAAAAGTAAAAAAATTCTAAATACTGAAGGAGAAATATTAAACAAAATCGCTCTTCAGTGTTATTTTTCTTCATTTGCTCAATTGTTATCTTTACTGTGCTTCGGCGAGAACTATATTCTCCCCCCTCCCCTTTTTCGAATCATGCTTTAAAAAAAAAAAAATTTGGTACATTTTGTTTAAATTTAAGTTTGTGTGAGTAAAGCTTTGCGGAATAGTTTAATTTTGCACAAAAAAGCAGCTAATGACGATCCATCCTTACTTGAATTCATTATAATAATCACTTAACCCTTTAACGCGCAGTGATCCCGCTCTGGGAACACCGAACTCTGATGTTTGTCACGAAGAATAGATTGGGATTTCTATAAAAATAGTGGCGGGTGACATAGATCTACGAGAATCCTTTACTTTTTAGCACGTCATTTCCCGTAAAAATAATTGTCACGGTTATTTTTAACAGCACTGACATCTGCTGAAAAATGGAAGCATGCGAGAACAGCTGGATAGATTGTCCAATGCTGAAAAAAGGGCAGCCGTTGCCATCGCTATACAGCTGGCTGTCGTCAAATAAAGGGTCTCTAAATCTGTGGCACGCGATGAACGTTTCAATCGTCCGCCATCTTGCTGG
This sequence comes from Cheiracanthium punctorium, assembly GCA_038373885.1. NCBI lineage: Eukaryota > Metazoa > Arthropoda > Arachnida > Araneae > Cheiracanthiidae > Cheiracanthium > Cheiracanthium punctorium. Next base: position 95,264 of record JAWZYV010012876.1, read on the forward strand.
TAGTTAAGTCGAGCGATGGCAACAGCTGCCCTTTTTTCAGCATTGGGAAAGGGTTGCGCCTCAAAGGGTTAAGACTAAAATATGCTGACTTTTAAAAAATAAAAACAGAAACACCGTTTTTTTTATACTTTCAGTTCTCAGACTGTCGTATAAGGGTTCCTATAATCTATTACAAAAAAAAAAAAAAAGAAAGAAAGAAAGAAAGAAAGCTGGATGTGCATCAGATTTAACTCCCCTCTCTAACTTTCCCTTGGCTTTTCCCTGCAAGCTTCATTTTATTTGCACTCTCAACACTACGGAATTTTCCCATCTCGGGTATTCAGTGTTTCCCAAGCTTTTGCTGTGTATATATTTCTATTCTTATGAAGCATCGGACAGTGTGTATTGCTTATAAAAAGCAACACAGGCTGTTTAGAGGGATAATTTGTAACATTAAAAACAGGCAGATTTCTTCAATGTTCCGGCTTATCTACTTTTGTTTAAAACTGATTGTTTTTCCTCCGTTTTTTCTGATCTCTCTGCTTTCACTTATTTTTACTTTCCAAACATGTACCATGTAAGGAAAGTATTGTAATCATGAAAAAATTCGACTTCGAGGTGTTGGTGTATTGACACGTTTTGAGGTCTTCTGAATTCATTTATGCTATTTTTACGAGATGTATGCATGTGTGTGTGTATGTGAGTGAATACGATAGCTCTTACACGGTGCATTCGATTGAGCTCAAATTGGGTATATATATTGTAAGCCACCTCGCAAGACCGGTATTGATTTGGGTGTGTGTAGGACTTAGTTTTTCTACAGTGCTACGACAAAGATTTCTTTTACAGGATGGCCTATGGGGAGAAAGTCTTGAAAGTGCGCAAGCGTTTAAATGGTGCATTCGATTGAGTTTCAATATGTTTGAATGATTCATCGCTTAAAATTTATTTAAATGCTTGGTAATGATCTTAATTGTAGGTCTTCGAAAAGTCGAGTGGAGTCACTCCAGATTTTTTGCTCTAGCAATAAAAACAGTTGGGAGCACTGCAAAAGTTTTGTTTGCTATAGCTGGTGGTTTAATTTACCTGAACAGTTAAATACTATACTAAAACAAGGGGACCAGGGGCAGGAAGATATTCATGCAAAGCCGGAGCAAAATAAATATTTTATATATTAAACAATGCCATAAATGGGGGGCCAGACCCCACTGGTCCACTCCCCCCCCAAAAAAAAAAAATTCAGAATTTTGTTAACAAAATAATAATGATGAGGCATTTTTGTGAAAAATTCTGCCTTTTTCACCGTTTGGACCCCCTTCGAAAATGTTGACCCTCCCTGAATTTTTTTTCTGGGTATGGCCCTGTACTAGAACACACACACACACACACACAAAAAAAAAAAAAAAAAAACTGGCCTTAGACCAACATAAAGTAAAACACTTAATCTAAAGCATACGTTCTTAAACAAAAGCATTTTTAGATCGTTATCTTAGATTACACATTATAGTACTTGGGACTCGTGGCAAAATATTAGAAAGTGAGTTGCGTGCACAACTGATGCCAGTGTCCCCACGGAGGGCAATCTCCCTATTAGGCCTAGCACCCTAGTGCAGTCAATCGGCCTTAATTCACAAACAGTTTCAGAATTACTATCGAGGGGTGCAGCAAGGATCGCGATCAGAGAGTGTACCAGACTATTTGCGTGATATTTTATTTATGGCAGAGTCTGAAGTAAGAGCTTCCACACTGTACTTCCTCACTATACTTATCACACTTCATACAAAACTGGAAGATTTTAAAAGAAAAAGGGTGTAAGACTATAATGTGATTTTTAATTTGATAATCATTCTGCAATACAATGATTATTTTCTCACCAACAAATGTTTAACCCTCTCGTCACCCTGAACCTCATATGAGGCTCCTACTTCAAATAGCAATATTTAGAGAGAAAACAATTGAATTTGGTATTTTTTTTTTTCCTTTCAGTGATATCAATATCATTAATTCGTGTAGAAAGTATATGAGGCTTAACTAGATGCATAATTCGTGCCTAGATTGCAGTACTAATCGATTTAGGTCATTTTTTACAGTTTTCGCTTCATTGTTTCAGGAGAAAAATTAAGAAAATAGGGACGCTGCTTTTTGACCTTCATTTTTTTTTTTTTTTTTCCCTTTAAGGTAAGTATAGTTTTTTTCTTATTCCTCAACCTTTACCTAATAGGTGCATCCTTTAAAATTAATTTTAGCATAACAAAATTCTTCCAGAATGCAGAAATGAATATTAGAAAAATCTAATATGAATCGACATTAGAAAAAAACATTTTTGCATGATTTATAATAGTATTTCAGATGCAATAAATGCTAGACAGATTTTTTTTTCTCTGATTTTTCATAATTCGGTGACGAGAAGGTTAAAAGTAGTGATGCAACGGATATCAATTTGGCCGGATACCGAATATCTGCCCAAACTTTCAGCCGGATATCCGGTTATCCAGCAGCAGTATGTTTTCTTCTTTTTTGTAAATTTTCTCATTAGTTTGAAATAATTTAATTCAAAAATCAGAAATCCTTTTGGGATTGTTTTCATGAATTGAGTTCCAGTTTTACTGCAATTAAAGTCATACAAGTAAGAATGTCATGGATGTTCTCCCTCAAGAGTTAGATAAATATCTTAAAAGATCAATTCTTGAAAGAAAGACACCTCCATTCAACTGTTAGAAAATCAATGTAATGAATTTCCTTACTTTATCAAAATTAGGGGGGAGTGGCATTTTCTCACCAGCCTGCAGTACTACAGCTAGTACACTATTCTCATAAGCAGGGTCAATTGATGGTAGAAAAAAAGGTAACCGAATTCTTACAAATCTTAAAAATCCTACTCCAATCTTAAAAAGAAGATAGAAGTACTCCTCCCCCCTCCCCTCACGATTTTCTATACATGATAAAAATACATTCTAAAAAGTATTGAAAACAAAATATTTTACAAAACTTTGTTTTTTCGCTTTTTTTATTATTGCATTGTTTAGAATTTATTCATTTATTATGTTTATTTATGTTATTTCTCTGTATATAATTTTAGGCCGGATGTACTGCCAGATATTTCTAATATCCGGCTACTGCCCATTATCCGGTATATTGGCTGGATAGGCTGGATGCAGTATGTTTGCTGGATATCCGTTGCATCCTTAATTAAAAGTATGATTCTGAGAAAAGCTATAAAACATATTTTTAAACTTAAACAACGCTGAAACGTTTCTAACAAGATAAAGGCAAACATTTAAACAGATTTTAAAATTTAAAAAATGTTTAAATGAAAATTTCAACAATTGATGTTGTTTTGGACGAAATGTGCTTTCTTTTAGCTCTAAATATGCAGAAAATTTTAAATGCATCATTAGTACATTATTAGTTAAAAAATTTAAATATACACTATAGAACGGGAGCTGGATAGCGGGTGGCACCGTCGGTCCGAATAGCAACTCCGATCCTACATGACGGCTATCTATCTAAAGAGGGGATGGTTTGAGAAAAGACTTTTTAAAGGGTTGTAACATGTATTCACGTTACACGTAGAGAAAACCACCCAAAACTTCAAACCATTAGATGGACAGCCACGAGGCAGGTCAGAACCCTGGACTTTTAAATGAACTTACAACAAAAAAGCTTTTCAGAGTTTTAATTTTTTTCATTTTTCAAATAATTATGAACGAATTACAATTATTACTGGTATGTATTCAACCAAAAGTAAGCAATACAAAATAACACTTCACATAGCTTTAACAGATCCATCAATGCAATTGTTCAGCAATTCTTACAATACAATCTACTGATCTTGCCAAACATTCGCTACTGAAAAAAGAGCAACGTGGAATCCTACATCGTTCTCAATGAATAGGGGTCCAGATATTTCACCAAAGGGGGAATATGTATTTGAATGCATAGAATAGTCCAGCAATTTCAAAAAAGCGACATTTTTGATGTCCAATGGCCCTCCCTTTTTCCGGTGCTACTTCAGGAAAACAGGGTTAAAACATCTGGAACTAATTAGCATCCCAATGAGAATCAGGGATTCATCCAGTGAAATTCGAGGCTATCCTTTTGCTTGAAAGAAGGGGAAAGCCTGAAAACAAGGCCTGCACAATAGCGCATTTTTCAAGGAGTGGAGCTTAAAAAAAAAAAAAAAAAAAAACTTGTTTCTGCTAGGTTTCTGCAGAAACCAAAGAACTTCTTTCTAGGTTTCTGCTAAGGATCTTTGCTTGACTAAATTTTCAATCCCAGCTCGCCCAGATGAAAAAGTTAAACAGAAGGAATTTGTCTTGTTTCAAGAACTGGCCTTGAAAAACTAGAAATGGGCTATTCGTTCCACAGATATGTACATAAAATTAACTTGAATACTTTTTTAAAATGAAATATTTGATGATAAAACAAAATGCCCACTTTTATTATTAAAAAAATAATCCTTTTCAGTCTGAAAATTTCCGAGGTGGGGCTCTAGCCCCCTAGGCCCAGCCCCTGCATATGCCACTGGTGGTTTATTTTTCTCGTGCTGTTTTAAGATGTATTCCACATTTAAAAATCCAGCATTGTTTTCGGCATTCACATTGTTTCCTCATAATTTTATTCTGGTATGTTACCTTTTATTGTACATAGTAGTATCAGCGGACTCCCAAAAATGAGTCTGGTGAATTCCATGGATTCTGACCTGGAGTGAAATGGGATATCACTTAAGTATCAGGGAACTTGAAAATGATAGCTTGGTGGCCACTTTGTGTTAAGTGTCCTTCACAGTGCTATTGGAATGTATACAAAATTGGTGTATACAGAATGTAGGTGTATACAGCTGTAACAGAATAATTGTCATCAGACTAATGGCCTGCAGGCCAGAGGTTGGGCATCACTATTGTATAGTTGCATCAAATCATTTCTGAGTTTCAAAAATTCAACTCAAATTAATAACTAAAAACTTTGTCCTCCCATGAAAGTTTTAATTGTTTCTTTTTTATTTTATTAGATATTACATCAGTACAGAATACGGATGTAAAGACAATAACTTCCAACTTTTCATGCCAAAAGTATTAGTTTCCTCTCAACTCTGTTTCAGAATTGCGACCTTGAAACAGTTTTTGTTCTTTTTCATGGTGATGATTAATCGACTAAAAATATACGGTATACAACAGCTGAAGAAACTACAAAATGTATTTGAACTAGCTCACAAATGTTTATGAAATCTGTTCTGAAAAAGTACAACTTAATTTTTCACAGATTCTGTTTTGTTTAAAACTAAAAGTTCAGATGGAAGATGAATCCACCAGATGCAGACTGAGTGCTGAAACATCATCTGAAGAGCAAAATCTAGACGTTTGTAATGATACATTAAAGGAACATAGTGCGAACGGTGCATGTAATAAATCATCTTATCTTCATTTTCACTCAGGAGAGAAGCGTTACACTTGCGATATGTGTCAGAAAGCATTCGCTCTGCTGGTAGGCTTGAAGAACCACCTTCGCATTCACACCGGAGAGAAGCCTTATGTTTGTGATGTGTGTCAAAAAGCTTTTGTTCAGAACAGTGTCTTGAAAAGACATCTCCTCATTCACACGGGTGAGAAGCCCTATGTTTGCAATGTATGTCAGAAAGCTTTCACTCAGCAGGTACACTTGAATGAGCACCGTCGCATTCACACGGGAGAGAAACCTTACGTTTGCGATGTATGTCTGAAAGCTTTTGCCCAGAAGAGTAATTTGAGTCAACACCTCAAGCTTCATACTGTAGAGAAACCTTACATTTGTGATATGTGTCAGAAAGCATTTGTTCAGAAAGGTCACTTGAATAAACATCTTGATTTTCACTCAGGAGAGAAGCGTTACGCTTGCGATGTGTGTCAGAAAGCATTTATTCAGTACAGTGACTTGAAAAGACACCTCCGCTTTCACACGGGAGAGAAGCCCTTTGTTTGCGATGTGTGTCAGAAAGCATTTATTCAGTACAGTGACTTGAAAAGACACGGCCGCTTTCACACGGGAGAGAAGCACTTTGTTTGCGATGTGTGTCAGAAAGCATTCACTCAACTGGTGGGCTTGAAGAACCACCTTCGCATTCACACCGGAGAGAAGCCTTATGTTTGTGACGTGTGTCAAAGAGCTTTTGTTCGGAACAGTGACTTGAAAAGACACCTTTGCATTCACACGGGAGAGAAGCCCTATGTTTGCAATGTATGTCAAAAAGCTTTCACTCAGCGGTTTATCTTGAATGAGCACCGCTGTATTCATATGGGAGAGAAACCTTAGGTTTGCGATGTATGTGAAAGAACATTTATTAGAAAGTCATTTGAATGAACATTACCGAATTCACACAAATGAAATAATGTTACCTTGATACAAGTAATGAATTTTAGAAAAAGGTTTGTTTCTGGTTTGGAAAAAATACTTACCTTAGTTTTTTAGTATTATTCCTCCTTTTGTGGACTTTGCATGTATCCTGTATTTAACAACCGATGGTGATTTTTGCAAAATAAAATTCTGAAAAATTATTCATATAAATCGAAACACTGAGGCCAAAACACAATTGTGTTGAAAGTATATTTTCTGTTTGTCACCTCATTTCATTTTATTAATTTGACACACCGAAACACAATCACTCGCCCATTTTCAGTTCAAATTTATTGAAAATGGGTATCCGGGGTTAAAATGAGCTCAATTTTTGAAATATGAAGTGAAATCTAGGGATTGCTATTGGGAAAAGAAAAAGTTGGTGCGGATTTTAATATGTAGATGGCCCCTTATGCAATTTTTATGCATAGCAAATTAAAGGGTACGTCAAGTGTAAACGATTGGTATCTGTAATTTTGCTGTACGACGAACGACGGCCAAAAAAATAAATTCAAGTGTGCTTTTTTTTTTTTTTTTTTTTCTCCGCAGCTGTACATTTGAAAATGCTGAAGCAGTTTGAATTGCACCAATTACTATTGAGCAATATAAACATCAGACCATTAATACTTATCATGTAATGCATATTGGGAGTGCACAACTCCTTATAGTTTCTGGGCCACAAAAATTTAACCTACTTGGACTGATATGTTTTTGCTATAAAAAGAAAAAAATGTTAAGTTAGCTTTTAATTTAATACTGTCTACATGTTTACATCATTAACATCTATTCATGCCCGTTGTGTTTGTAAACAAATAATAACGATTCAAAACTTAGCAACTAATATATGTCTGAAAACAGGCATGAATAGTATGTCTAAAAACATATTTGAAGTGTAAGATTTAATTTTAATCGTTGTTCTTTCTGAAATAAAAATTTCTAATAAAATTACAAGATGTGTTATGAATATTTTTTGTTTAGCATTAAATTAACATAATATTTTTGAAAATTCTTTTGCTGTCGTATTTATTCATTAGTGATACTTTAGAGTCATTATCGATATTAACGATTTTGAAGAATGGAAAATGTAAGCGTTCTTTAATGGGCCAAAGGTACTGCGCAAAGGTCATGTCTAGTGAAATAGTCATTAAAAAATAGTTTTCTTGGTTACGTGATATTAAAGTCTAATTGGTGGATACAGTGACACTGTTTATAATGTGTATTTATAAGTTTCTTTGCAAATAATCTGGCGACAAATCAGTTATTACAGGTAAAGTAATTAAAAAACTTTGTAAAAAACACACATAAGAAGTAAAAGGAAAGAGGATACGCACGTTTCGTTCAAAAATTGTTTTGAACTTCTTCAGTCCAAGCCCTTCGTCGTAAAGAACACGGGGAACTGAAAAGAGAAAAACAAGCAAGATGTTGCCACAAGGGGCAAAGAAAAGTCGAACAAAACCACGGAGAGGGGAGAAAAAAAAATTAAAAAAGGGGGGATAAAAAGGAAAGGAAAGAAGCACAAAAAATACAGAAATAAAAAAGGAATAAAGCAAAATAAAAAAAAGGGAACACACAAGTAGAAACACACACACAAAAAAGAGAAAACAGAACAAACAAACAAACGAATAGCACACGTTTTTTTTTTTTTTTTTTTTTTTTTAATAAAATAAAAACCACGAAAGCACAATAAATATATATATAAATAATTTTTTTTTTTTTTTTTTTAAATAAAAACGAAAAAGAAAGACAGTAACACACGTACATACACATTAAAGAAACAGGGGGGGGAAAAAGGGGGGTAGACGAAGAAAGTGAAAAGAACCTTACAACAGCAACTTCCAAGCAGAATGAACGAAAGGAACGGAAGAACCATCGTTCACAAGACGATCTAAGTGCTGGGTAATGGAAAAACCTTCCAAAAAATCCAGATGTGTATTTTTTACAAAGTTTTTTAATTACTTTATCGTTTAACACCAGTACTTTGAGTGTTTTTTCAGCAGTTATTACAGGGTTTCTACAGACCTGGAAAGTCGGGGAATATCAAGGAAATGAGTTTTGGCCAGGAATTTGGGAAAATAAAGTCAGGGAAATGCAAGAAAAATTGAATTTTGCGGTAAAATCAAAAAAATATTTGCTGTTTGAACCTAAGTATAGAAATTGTTTTATTTTCATTTTCTCATTTAACCTTATAAAATAATTTTAAAATGTGTTCTTTATGAGCATATCTTGTGCAGTTGAAATATGCTTAATTTTATCCTAAATTATTATCAAACATGGTTTTTTTCAGAATCCAGTGATGTCAAATAAAATTCTTGTATATATTAATTTTAATTATTATTTGTAAAAAAGGGGGCAAAATATATAAAAAGTTATTAATTAAAGGATGTAATGTTAAAAATAGAAACTCACAATTCGGGAGAGCACGCTAGATAAATTCAGGGAAGAGTGTGATAGATGTCAGGGAAGCAAAAACTGTGAAATCTGTAGAAACCCTGTTTTAAAATGTAACTGAACATATACTGGTGCAGACTTTATGTCAGTTAAAAATGAAATCGAAGTAATTTAATTTTTCAATGAATTCTTTTATTCAAATTCGATTGGAAGATGCTGATCAGACTTCGTGCGATTAAACGATCATACGTAATCGATTACAGGAAATGATATGGATTACGATTACTAACAATTTCCAAAAATATTATGACTAGTGAATGTTAGTTTAGTGAAATAGGAGTAATCTTGATGTTAAAGCAATCAAATATCGACAGAATTTGATGATAATGCAATTTTATCATAGTATTGTTGCGGAACTACTCTTCTTGTTACCGTGGTTCGTCGTTCTAAAGTCCAGTTGGTGTAGAACGTGCTGGTAAAAAGTCCAATGGTCAAGATGGAATATAACTTTATTGCTTCTAGAACTTCGTGGAACAATCAGCTGTACAAAATTCACAAGCACAATTAAACAGTAATGTGCTTTTAACAGTTCTCTTAGATCAGAAGCTCTCACAAATGCTGTATTTCTCACACAAAATAAGTCACTTTCACAGGCAAAAATCCAGTGAAAATATTCAAGAGATATCTACACAATCCCTTAAGATACAGCAATGAAGAATTTACACACAGCACTTTGAAAACAGCTTCGTAAAGCAAGCTAAAACACGGCTTCTATAGCACTATCAATTCACAAAGCAAGCGTACTCTCACTGACAGCTCTTCACACATTGAGCATTCAACTCGCACTGAACTGTCGGGGCAGCGCGCTGGTGGAATTTATAGAGGAGGCAGAAGCTGCGAGCAGTTTCTAGAAAAGTATATTCCTCGAAGATTCCAGATAAAGCGGTACTTCTGATTACGGCATAGAAGAGAAATGTTAGGTTATTATGCGTTTTTTAATAGGGAAAAACAACTTCCAGGCCCCATTAGGAAAATCGCGCCAAATGACCAAAAAGTCGCCAAGCTTGGCGACTTTTGGCGAAATATCGCCAAATTTGGTGCCAAAAATAAGTCCTCAAATGTGAAGAGATCGAAGCCCTAGGAATAATAGTTCTCAAGATTTCTAGAACCTCCATTGAAAAACAATGGCAAACCGAAACCTCCATATCTCCGGTTCTAATTTCCGATTTTGATGCAACAAAAAGCAAAATTTATCTATTTGAAGCGTAGAATAGGAATTTTAAACCATTTTAAGTCCCAGAGCAGCGGGTTGCCCCGAAAATTCGTAACAGTATTTTTGTAACATTTATAAAATATTATTTTTGTCATCGATTACAGTCGATTGTAATCGGCACGAAGTCTGATGCTGATGCAGGGGGGCCACACATCTTGAATTATCGGGGAACAGGGACCTCTGGAAAAATCTGGAACTGCACAGATGCTGTCTTTAATTGAATCTGTACAAGAGGACATTTTGTACACTTCGAAAGGTATGTATAAAAAGTTTTTAGAATTCTTTCATGTCAGTTTTTTTCAGTGGTTTATTTTTTCTCGTGGCTTTTAGCCGTTTTTCGTATTTTGAAAGCTGGCATTGTTTTCCGAAATTCACATTGTTTCCTCATAACTTCATTCTCGTATGTTACTTTTCATTGTACAGATTAATATCAAGGGATTCGCAAAAATGAGTCTGGGTGATTCCATGGATTCTGACCTAGAGTGAAATGGGATATCAGGGAACTTGAAAATAATGGTTTGGTGGCCACCCTGGGTTAAATGTCTTCCACAGTGCTACTGGGTTGGCATATACAGAATATAGGTGTAATAGAATGATTTTCATCAGACAATAATAGCCTGCAGGTGAGAGGTTGGGCATCCCTATTGCATAGTTGCATCAATGCATATCTGAGTTTCAAAAATTCAACTCAAATTAATAACTAAAAACTTTGTCCTCCCAAGTGAAAATTTTGATTGTTTCTTTTCTTTTTTTTTATCAGGTATTACATCAGTACAGAATCCGGATGTAAAGACAAAAACTACCAGCTGTTCATGCTAAAAGTATTAGTTGCCTATCAACTCTCATTCAGAATTGCGACCTTGAAACAGTTTTTGTTCTTTTTCAAGGTGATGATTAATTGACCAAAAATATACGGTATACAACAGCTGAAGAAACTACAAAATGTATTTGAACTAGCTCACAAATGTTTATCAAATCTGTTCTGAAAAAGTTCAACTTAATTTTTCACAGATTCTGTTTCGTTTAAAACTAAAAGTTCAGATGGAAGATGAATCCAACGGATGCAGACTGAGTACTGAAACATCTTTTGAAGAGCAAACTCTAGACGTTTGTGATGATACATTAACGGAACATAGTACGAACGATGCATGTGAAAAATCATCTTTCATTGATTCGTATTTAGAGATCTCTGTCCCTACTCTTTCTGTCAAAAAGCCTTGTGTTTGTGATGTGTGCCAGAAAGCATTCACTTACCCGAAAGATTTGTATCAACACCTTCGCATTCACACAGGAGAAAAGTCCTATGTTTGCGATGTATGTCTGAAAGCTTTTGCCCAGAAGAGTAATTGGAGACAACACCTCAAGATTCATACTGCAGAGAAACCTTACGTTTGTGCTTTGTGTCAGAAAGCATTTGCTCACAAGAGTCACTTGAATAATCATCTTCATTTTCATTCAGGAGAGAAGCCCTTTGTTTGCGATGTGTGTCAAAGAGCTTTTGTTCAGAACAGTGACTTGAAAAGACACCTTCGCATTCACACGGGAGAGAAGCCGTATGTTTGCAATGTATGTCAGAAAGCTTTCACTCAGCGGTTTATCTTGAATGATCACCGCCGTATTCACACGGGAGAGAAGCCTTATGTTTGCGATGTGTGTCAAAGAGCTTTTGTTCAGAACAGTGACTTGAAAAAACACCTTCGCATTCACACGGGAGAGAAACCTTACGTTTGTGATGTATGTCTGAAAGCTTTTGCCCAGAAGAGTAATTGGAGTCAACACCTCAAGATTCATATTGCAGAGAAACCTTACGTTTGTGCTTTGTGTCAGAAAGCATTTGCTCAGAAGAGTCACTTGAATAATCATCTTCATTTTCATTCAGGAGAGAAGCCCTTTGTTTGCGATGTGTGTCAAAAAGCTTTTGTTCAGAACAGTGACTTGAAAAGACACCTTCGCACTCACACGGGAGAGAAGCCCTATGTTTGCAATGTATGTCAGAAAGCTTTCACTCATCGATTTATCTTGAATGAGCACCGCCGTATTCACACGGGAGAGAAGCCTTTTGTTTGCGATGTATGTCTGAAAGCTTTTGCCCAGAGGAGTAATTGGAGTCAACACCTCAAGATTCATACTGCAGAGAAACCTTACGTTTGTGCTTTGTGTCAGAAAGCATTTGCTCAGAAGAGTCACTTGAATAATCATCTTCATTTTCATTCAGGAGAGAAGCCCTTTGTTTGCGATGTGTGTCAAAGAGCTTTTGTTCAGAACAGTGACTTGAAAAGACACCTTCGCATTCACACGGGATAGAAGCCCTTTGTTTGCGATGTGTGTCAGAAAGCATTCGCTCAGCAGGTACACTTGAATGATCACCGCCGCTTTCACACGAGAGAGAAACCTTACGTTTGCGATGTACGTGAAAGAGCATTTATTAGAAAGAGTCATTTGAATGAACATTACCGAATTCACACACAAATGAAATAATGTTACCTTGATACAAGTAATAAGTTTTCGAAAAAGGTTTGTTTTTGGTTTGGGAATACTGGTTTGAAAAAAATACTTACCTCAGTTTTTTAGTATTATTCCTCCTTTTGTGGACTTTGCATGTATCCTGTATTTAACAACCGATGGTGATTTTTGCAAAATAAAATTCTGAAAAATTATTCATATAAATCGAAACACTGAGGCCAAAACACAATTGTGTTGAAAGTATATTTTCTGTTTGTCACCTCATTTCATTTTATTAACTTGACACACCGAAACACAATCACTCGCCCATTTTCAGTTCAAATTTATTGAAAATGGGTATCCGGGGTTAAAATGAGCTTCATTTTTGAAATATGAAATGAAATCTAGGGATTGCTATTGGGGGAGCGGGGAAAGTTGGTGCGAATTTTAATATGTAGATGGCCCCTTATGCAATTTTTATGCATAGCAAATGAAAGTGTATGTCAAGTGTAAACGATTGGTATCTGTAATTTTGCTGTACGACGAACGTCGGCCAAAAAAAAATAAATGCAAGTGGGCTTTTTTTTTTTCTTTTTTTCTCGCAGCTGTACATTTGAAAATGCTGAAGCAATTTGAATTGCATCAATTATTCGAGCAATATAAACATCAGACCATTAATACTTATAAATACTTATCACGTAATGCTGTAATGTATATTGAGAGTGCACAACTCCTTATAGTTTCTGGGCCACAAATATTTAACCTATTTGGACTGATATGTTTTTGCTATAAAAAGAGAAAAAAAAAATGTTATGTTAGCTTTTAATTTTATACTATGTACATATTTACATCATTAGCCCATTAAGTACTAGGGTTACCGTATGGTAACAGCAAACAATGGTTTATAGTATGGTCACATAAAGGACTACCGTGACCATATTTACTAAATCTCAGATCTGACATCTGAAAACATAGAAAAGGACATTCTCACTGAAGTAACCCCAATGAAATTAATTCAGTTCAAGGGAAAGATTGTGGGGGAGGGAGGGTAAAATTTCCGTCCTTAATGGGTTAACATCTATATATGCTCATTGTGTTTGTAAACAAATAATAACGATTCAAAACTTTAGCAACTAATATATGTCTGAAAATAGGCATGAACAGTATGTCTAAAAATATATTTGAAGTGTAAGATTTAATTTTGATCGTTGTTCTTTCTGAAATAAAAATTTCTGATAAAATTACAAGATGTGTTATGAATATTTTTTGTTTAGCATTAAATTAACATAATATTTTTGAAAATTCTTTTGCTGTCGTATTTATTCATTAGTGACACTTTAGAGTCATTATCGATATTAACGATTTTGAAGAATGGAAAATGTAAGCGTTCTGTAATGGGCCAAAGGTACTGCACAAAGGTCATATCTAGTGAAATAGTCATTAAAAAATAGTTTTCTTGGTTATGTGGTATTACAGTCTAATTGATGGATACAGTGACACTGTTTATAATGTGTATTTATAAGTTTCTTTGCAAATAATCTGGCGACAAATCAGTTATTACAGGGTTTCTACAGACCTGGAAAGTCAGGGAATATCAAGGAAATGAGTTTTGGTCAGGAATTTGGGGGAAAAAAAGTCAGGGAAATTAGCAGAAAATGAAGAAAGGTCAGGAAAATGCAAGAAAAATTGAATTTTGCGGTAAAATCAAGAAAATATTTGCTGTTTGAACCTAAGTATAGAAATTTTTTTATTTTCATTTTCTCATTTAACCTTATAAAATAATTTTAAAATGTGTTCTTTATGAGCATATCTTGTGCAGTTGAAATATGCTTAATTTTATCATAAATTATTATCAAACATGGTTTTTTTTCAGAATCCAGTGATGTCAAATAAAATTCTTGTATATATTAATTTTAATTATTATTTGTAAAATTGGGCAAAATATATAAAAAGTTATTAATTAAAGGATGCAATGTTAAAAATAGAAACTCACAATTCGGGAAAGCACGCTAGATAAATTCAGGGAAGAGTGTGATAGATGTCAGGGAAGCAAAAACTGTGAAATCTGTAGAAACCCTGTTTTAAAATGTAACTGAACATATACTGGTGCAGACTTTATGTCAGTTAAAAATGAAACCGAAATAATTTAATTTTTCAATGAATTCTTTTATTCAAATTCAATTGGAAGATGCTGATCAGACTTCGTGCGATTACACGATCATACGTAATCGATTACAGGAAATGATATGGATTACGATTACTAACACTTTCCAAAAATATTATGACTAGTGAATGTTAATTTAGTGAAATAGTAGTAATCTTGATATTAAAGCAATCAAATATCGAAAGAATTCGATGATAATGCAATTTTATCATAGTATTTTTGTAAAATCTATATAAATAAAATTAGACTTTTGTCTGTACATTTCTTGGAATTCAAAATTTTTACAATTTCTATCCGTTTCAAGCACTCGGGATTCCGATGCGACCCTAAAAAAAAACTTGTCTGTCTGTCATTCTGTCCGTGACGCTTTTTTTGTTTAAGCATCACGTAAAAACGACTGAAGCGAATGATATGAAATTGGGTGTCATGATAGGTATTCACTCAACTTAAACATAGGCGTCCAATTTTAAAAAATCTTGATTGGAGTTTGAGATTTTGCGAAATCCTTTCAAACTGCGTAATTTGTGTTCAAGCATCACGCAAAAACGACTGAAGCGAATGATATGAAATTGGGTGTCATGATAGGTGGTCACTCAACTTAAAACATAGGCGTCGAATTTTAAAAAATCTTGATTGGATTTCCGATTTTGCGAAAATCGTTTCAAACTGCGTAAATTTGTGCTCAAGCATCACGCAAAAACGACTGAAGCGAATGATATGAAATTGGGTGTCATGATAGGTGGTCACTCAACTTAAACTATAAGCATCTAATTAAAAAAATCGATCAGATTCGAGATTTTGTGAAATCGTTAAAACTGAGTGAATCTTGTTCCCGCATTACGTAATAACGACTAAAGCGAATGATATGAAATTGGGTCACACAATAGATGGTTGCTCAACATAAACTATAGGAGTCCAATTTTTAAACATTTTATTAGATTTTGAGATTTTGTGAAAATTCTCTCAAAATGCGTTTATATTTCTTCAAACATCACGTAATAACGACTCATACGAATGATACGAAATTTAGTGATAGGATAGGTAGTTGCTAATCTTAATTTATAGGCGTTGAATTTTTAAAATATTTTGTTTACATTTTGAGATTTTGCGAAAATCGTTTTAAAATGCTGAAAATTTGTTCCAGCATCACGAAATAAAGATTGCAGGAAATGAAACGAATTTGGTTGACAGGATAGGTTGTCACTCAACTTAAATTCTAGGCTTCCATTTTTACAAAAATGTTGATTGAATTTTTAGATTTTGCGAAAATTATTTCAATATGCGTAAATATTCGTTCGCGCCATCCCATAATTACGACTAATGCGAATGAAATGATATTACTTAGTTACTCTCTAACCTGTAATATTTTAACAATACATAAAAATTATAACTTCGCTTTGTTTACTTTGGCAACATACTACATCCATTCTGTGTACTCCTACAATGCTGACGAAAGATCTTGCTTTTTTGGAAATTTGCATTCACTAACCCGTCGAGGACGGGTACTTCAGCTAGTTTATAAAATATTTTTGTCATCGATTACAGTCGATTGTAATCGGCACGAAGTCTGATGCTGATGCAGGGGGGCCACACACCTTGAATTATCAGGGAACAGGGACATCTGGAACTGCACAGATGCTGTCTTTAATTGAATCTGTACAAGAGGACATTTTGTACACCTCGAAAAGTATGTATAAAAAGTTTTTAGAATTCTTTCATACCAGTTTTTTTCAGTGGTTTATTTTTTCTCGTGGCTTTTAGCCGTTTTTCGTGTTTTGAAAGCTGGCATTTTTTTCCGAAATTCACGTTGTTTCCTCATAACTTCATTCTCGTATGTTACTTTTCATTGTACAGATTAATATCAAGGGATTCGCAAAAATGAGTCTGGTGAATTCCATGGATTCTGACCTGGAATGAAATGAGATATCACTTAAGGCTCCTGTGTACTGAATTCGGAAGTCGTAATGTTATTCTATGGGGAAAACGGCCTCCACTAATTTCCTATTTCGAAACGAACTATTGCATATTTTTCATCCATTCTTTTTTCCCCTTAATCTGAAAACATTGATCTACATTTTACGTTTAACAGAACTCGCCTAAAGTAATTAGAAGTACGTTAATTACAGCTGAAAATAACATGAAAATTTCAACGACAGCTACTTTCAGGTTTGCCGGGCGATTGCAAGAAAACTGTGCTATTCTGAAGGATTTTAAAACGAACATGTGTTAGCGGAGACACTTCTCCGTAGTTACATGTATTTTTATTCTACTTGCAAATTTAAAATATGCTGAAAATTTTGATTTTTGTGTAACTTTACCGGCTGTAAAATTTCAGTTTGGCGTTCGAGTTTCTTCAAGAATTCCTTCCCCCTAGAGTTGGAGTGATTGATGACGAGCACTCACTGTGGGGGTGTGTGAAGGAGAAAAATCGTACAATGGGCTAGCAGGGCAGTGCGAGGCTGTTTTTACGTTTACCAACCAAAGAATATCTATGACGTTTACCAAAGGGGGATTGCACTTTTCAGATTTCCTTCATTATATACCGTGAATACAAACGCTCGATAAGTGAAAGTAGATAATTGTTTTTGTTACTTTTCTGAAAATAACTTCTTTTATTTCAGTCTTCACATTTTAGCAAGGAAACATACTTTAGGAAGTTTTTCGATCATTACATTACATGGATACGTGCAGAACAAACGTATGAATGCATATGTGTATATATATTCTCAAAATGAAGGAATGGCTTTAGAAAAGGAAACACGGAGATAAAGACAACGATTACTATTCATTAAAATCCCCCTCCCCCCCTTTTTTTTCACTAGGATAAAATTAAAACAGACTCTCCCCGAGGAAGGAAAAGGATACTACAAAAAAAAAAAAAAAAAAAAAATCCTTTTTCTTTTTTTTGGGGGGGGATGAGGGAAGAATATAATTATTTTCAGCTTATACATACAGATACCATTATTAATTTTCTATTCTTTCATGGAAGCACATTCCTCTTAATTTCTACTGATTAATATCCCAGTTTGAATACATTTATGTTTAAATTTATAATACAAAATAATAATATTAAACAAAAATTCATGAAATGGATGTAAATATTTTTAAAATGGTATTTTTACGTTTCAGCGTCGTAACGAAAAATTTTGGAGGCCAATTTTTTTTTCTTGCCGTAAAATGTTGCAAACAATGGCTGTCTTTGTGTATATTTCATATTACATTATTATGCACATCTCTGGCACCTTTATAGCACAGTTTGGCAATTTTTTCATGGCATCCCCAAAACGGAAAAGTACCTTTGGAAATTTAATATTGTAGATTACAAACATGTAAAAAAATTTAAAAACTTACACATTACATTCTTAAAATTTTAACTTTACATTTATTCATAAATCATAGAAACGTCCTCTAGGTCTCGGACAGAACATCTCCAAAAACTTGCCCCCTAACATATCTTTAAAAAATTACTAAAGAACCTAATAGTGATTTATAGGCAGTAGGTGCAATCATCATCAAAAGTAAATATAGCTTGGTGACAACAGTAAACTGGAAGAACTTAAAATTTATAGATGCTCGTGTGCAGATTTGACGTAATCAAGATATCTGAATTCGAATAAAAATATTCCCAAAAAATATATCTGAATGTTTATGACTTTTTAAATAATTTCTATTTAAAAATGATACTTAAAATATGTTGTTAAAAAATTAAAATGACACTTTTTACATTTAGAATTATTAAAATTAGGAACTATATACAATTAAAATGTAAGTCTATCGTACACAGTAAACAAACTTGATCAGTTTCCAAATGTTAGAAATATTTCTGTTGAAGATTGTAATCTAGTACTATATTAAAACAGCTTCATAAAATAACATTAAAATAAATATAAAATAATTTACAAAAATGTTTACGATAAAAATCCCAGTACCAGTTGTTCTCAGAGTTACGGCAAGAGAGCTGAAAAGCCAGACATTGGTCAGGAACAGTTTGACCAGAAAAAAGATATTTTCATTAAAAAATTAAATGTTTCGAAAGAGGAAGCAGATGAAATATTTGAAAAGACAAAAATGCAGGCTTTGTCACCTCTTTGGTTTGAAGAAAGATGCAAGCGCCTGACAGCATCAAATTTTGGCATTATATGTTGCAGACTGCCGTATACCAGCTGCCAAAACTTGGTAAAAAAATTACTCTACAGCTATCCGGTGGAAACTGAAGGAATCAAATACGGACGTAGGCACGAGGCAAGCGCAAAAGAAAAACTCAAAGATTATAAAATATTTGTGAAACCATGTGGTTTATACATTGACGATGAATTTCCATTTTTAGCTGCAACACCAGACGGACTGATAGACGAGGATGAAATTGTAGAGATAAAATGTCCTTCCTCGTGCGCTGATATGACTCCAGAAGAGTCAATCTTTTCTAGAAAAGTGACCTTCTGGTTAGTCGATAAGAACAAAGAAAATATTTTGAGCATAAATAAGAAGCATGCATTTTACTACCAAATCCAAGGGCAGTTGCACATTTCAAAAAAGAAATTTTGTATCTTCGTTTTATGGACACCCAAAGGAATAAAAATTTAAAAAAAAACGACGAATTTTGGATGACACAAATGAAAGGAAAGTTATGGAAGTTTTATTTTGACTGCTTATTACCAGAATTAATTCATCCACGCTCCATGCCAATAAGGGATCCAAGCTACATAATGGAAGCCCAAGAAAAGAGGAAAAACAAACCCCTGGAGAACAAGGGCAACTGAATCAGGGCCCAACTAAATTCTGAAACGTGCAATAGTCACTGCATTTTGTGTATATATAAAGGGTATCGCAAGTATTTTTCGTAGTTTTCATGTATTATATTTTGTCATGAATTATTTTACTTTCTCAAAAAGAATACGTCATCTGTTTACATATATATAATCGTTTCGTTGAAAATGTATCCTAGATTAAAGTTTTAGAGTTTTTTTTTTTTTTTTTTTTTCTCCGCCAGTTACTGTGTGCAATAACTGTATGCATTGGTATAGAAAAAGTTCGATCTGATTTTGCTACCTGAGTCATTTTACTGAAATATGCTGCATGTGAAAGTTTAATTTTATGTATATAAAGTGTATCACAAGTATTTTTCATAGTTTTCATTTATTCCACTTTTTCATGAATTATTTTGGTTTCTCAAAAGAAATACGTCATCTGTTTACGAATGTATAATTGTTTCGTCTAAAATTTATCCTAGACTAGTTTTAGAGGTTTTTTGACCAGTGTCTGTAAGCAATAACTAATTGTATTCATAGGTACAGAAAAATTTCGGATCTAATTTTGCTACCTGAATCGTTTTATTAAAATGTGCTGCATGTAAAATTTTAATTTTATGCATATAAAGTGTCTTTCATAGTTTTCATATAGTCTGTTTTTTCATGAATTATTTTGCTTTCTCAAAAGGAATACGTCATCTTCTTACAAATGTATAATTGTTTCATTGTTTTGACTAAAGAAACTTTTACTCTTGAACGTTATTTTGTTACATTACTTAATCTGCTTTCATATTTAATGGATTATTCATATTTAATGGATCAACATTTGTCCTTCCCTCTCCCTCTTTTCATTAAAAGATAATGTTAAACTCAATGTAAAACTGAATCGAAGATAGTATAGATAAAATATAAAAATAAAACTAATATGAAAGTGGTATTTTCAAACTATAAAAATAGATTGATTTAAGAAAGCTTGTTGTTTTATGAATATTTTTCGTAGGTATTTTTGTAAATAATACCTTTTACAAGGAAACAGAAGTAATTTGAAGACAAATTTTAAATTAAACATTAATTCAACGAAAATTTTTTAAACTAATATTCACTTTTTTCATTTGGTTGAAGGTGAAACACATTCATCAGCAAATTTGGGGTTCGTGTTCAACTCCCTTCTCGTATACAAACACTTATCTGAAAATCTCCAGCAAAAACTGTGAAACCAGCATACATTACCGGCAGGGGCGTAGCCAGAAATTTTTCATGGGGGGGGGGTTACGACTTCTATAACTCATATATATGTATACGTGTGTGTGATAATGTAGTGAAGAATATACATTTTGTATGGCAAAAATTTCTCATGGGGGGGGTTATGATCCCCCTAACCCCCCTTGGCTACGCCCCTGAATACCGGTTCCATTATATCCTTTTCACCTGCACATCATTACCGTCAGCGCACAGGGGGGTGTTGAGGGTGAATTGTGTGGTCTCCCCGACTCGGACCGCCTAACTGTCAAAAACTGCGCCCCCCTCTTGCAAGAAAGTCTTCCCTTTTAACAAATTTTCATGTTATTTTCAGCTGTAATTAACGTACTTCTAATTACTTTAAGCGAGTTCTGTTAAACGTAAAATGTAGATCAATGTTTTCAGATTAAGGGGGAAAAAAGAATGGATGAAAAATATGCAATAGTTCGTTTCGAAATAGGAAATTAGTGGAGGCCGTTTTCCCCATAGAATAACATTACGGCGATCAACTTCCGAATTTAGTACACAGGAGCCTTAAGGCGCAGTGATCCCGCTCTGGGAACACCCAACTCTGACGTTTTGACTGCTGCCAGTCACGAAGAATAGATTGGATTTCTATAAAAATAGTTGCGGGTGAAATGGCTCCACGAGAATCTTTTACTTTTTAGCACGTCATTTCCCGTAAGAAAATGGTCACGATTCTTTTTAACAGCACTGACATCGGCTGAAAAATGGAAGAATGCGAGAACAGCTGCGGAGATTGCCAAATTCTGAAAAAAGGGCAGCCGTTGCCATCGCTCGACTTAACTACCAGCAAGATGGCGGACGATCGAAACGGTCATCGCGTGCCACAGATCTAGAGACCCTTTTTTGACGCAGCTGGCTGTCGTTGCTTGGGAAAGGGTTGCGCCTCAAAGGGTAAAAAAGTTAGGCATTTTCAAATGTGTATCTAACAATAAATCAAGAGGATTTTGATAAATCTTGATGTTTCAGCAAATTTTTGAAAATGACCAAAGTGCTCAGTGGCATAGCCAGGATGTTCTTTCGGGGGTTCTGGGGGGAGGTTCCATGATTTTCCTTTCGAATTAGTAATGGATGCTACAAGGGCGGCTCCACACTGAATTCTCAGAGGGGGCCATCGAACTTTTTACTTAGGTCTATAAATTGTTCAAAATGCAAATTGAGCGTGTGAAATCGTGAAGTATGCGAATCTAAAGTTGTAAAACAAAATTTCGGAGGTGGCCATGGCCCCTATGGCCCCCTCACTGGAGCCGCCCTTGGGATGCTAGACCGCGAGAGGGAACAAGATTTCTCGCCGTTTCAGGAGAAGAGTTTGCAAGACGAAACCACGAGATCTGTCTCGCATATTGTCTACATCAAAATCTCTTTATTTTTACTTACTAGTACGAAGTAAAAGATGTACAGTCATTCCTTTTTTAACCAGCTGTCTCGTATACTGTACGAAAAATGCCTTCATGTTTACATAGTTGTGCGAACTGCGATGTGAAAGGAGTTCAGTCGTCCCTCGTTTACGCCCAGATAACACACTTGTCCATTTTATGTCTATTTCTGATCCAACTCATCCATAATACATCCGTGTCTATACATAGACATCCATAAGACATCTATTTATGGACATAATCTGGAAAATCCAGAATAAGTCCATTTATGGGCGTATTCCAGATGATCCACACTATGTCAGTGATACAACATAAAATGGATGTGTGTATAAGCCCAGAAATGGACAAAGTATGGAAAAGTTACTTTTTTGTCATTGATTTTCCTTTTACCCAATACTGCACTTACGACGCATGAATTTATTACATGTTTTTATGCATGAATTACTTATGTTTTTATTGATATTACATTTTACCCCCAAAAAGTTTAAAAACATTTTAAATACTAGAGTTCTTTTTTGTTGTTTTTTGTCGGGGAACTTTTGAAATTTAAAATACTTTTTATGTATTATTATTTCCTATAAAAGCGGTATTGTGTAAAAAGAAACTCATATCCTCATAAAAAAAAAAAAAGAAAATTCTCTAGCTTCTCAACTTCCAAAATCGAATAGCTGCATAATTTTTTTCTAAGTTTCATACTTTACGATGATAGGACAAGTGATTTTCCGCCTTGGGGTATTTTTGATCATAAATAGAACGCTTTAGTGGTTAGAGCATAGAAAACCCATTTTCAACCAAAATACTTCTTTTAGGATTATTGCTTCCACTAGACTAGTTTGGCTACTCCTGCAAGTGCTTTATCAATAAAATAATTTTGTTTTTTTCCCACATTTCTTCCATTTTGTTTGTCATTCCATAAACTTGATTATTTATTAAATAAAATAAATTGTCTTCTACTTAACCCTTTATCAGGCAGTGGTAAAATACTTACCACCTACGGTCTATTAAATACAGAAATCAATTTCATTAGTGAATTTATGATTTTTGTTCAGTTATATTGGATGTATATTTTTTCCATGCGTCTAGATTCTAAATAATATTTGGCTTATGAACTTTTCTTTCATTCGCAATTTTAAGGAAAGCTCGAATAATGACTCGAAAATTGGGCATAAGAATTGGCAATATGACGTCATCGCTTTTAATTATAAATTTTTGCGTTTAATTCCGTGTACAAGCAGCAGGTAGTTTTCCGACTTTGATTTTGTGAATAATTTAGGTATTCTCCTGCAAAATTTCTATGTTTGTTTAGTACTTGTTTCTCCAATTTTCACGTAGGATATTACAGTAGAGGAAAAATATATGAATTAATTCTAAAAAATGGGCCAGAAAAATTCCAAGTAATTTCGACTCTCTGCACATACCGTCGACTTATAAAGGGTTAAGGTATCTGCGTGTAGGTCTAAATTGCCATTTTTGCGAAGAAAGTCGATTTTATTGTTTTTTTTTTTTATTGTAAAAGAATATTCGAAAGATTTTAAAACTGTTTTACTTTTGTTTCTACGTTAAATTGAAAGGAAGATACACCTGTTTGAATGTGACTTCCTGTCGAACATGCTAAAATAAAATCTTTAAATTCGTTTTCTGGAAAACTCTGCTTTTGGTTAGCTTGCGTCACGATAGCTGTAAGTACTCTAAGAATTTTAAAGATATCTTAATGAAATTTTATAATGTGTTCTGAGAGTAAAATTTAAATTACACGTATGAAATTAATAAATTTACCCTTACTCTTATACAAAAATTTAAATTTATTCTAAAAAAATTCCACGTGTTTGTACATAATTGGCTATATTTCAATGAAATTAAAATACAATGAAACTTTTGGTACAAAACACAGAAAAGTGTTATAGGAGTATACAGCTCGAAGAAAGTTACTAAAGATTGAGAAGAATTGAGTTTACAGCATTTGGCGTAAGCAGGAAATTTTGTTAAAATTTTCTTCATAAATGCAGTTTTTAGAAAAAGTTATGAAAATTTTGTACAATAAACTATTGTTTCTGTCATGTTTCATGACCTTTCAAAGAAAAATGTATGAAGTATATCAAAATATTGCATTTAAAAAAAACTGCTCTGCACGTTCGCAGGTACCTTAAATTAAGGTGATCATACGTTCTCGAAATTCGAGGACAGTCCCCAAATTTAGATTTTTTTTTCATTTTGTCCCCAAATTTAAAGATTTGTACTTTTTTTCCCTGAAAGTTTCCGTTTAATTTATTTCTTTCAGAAAAAACTGAAGAAATAAACCAACTAAAAACGCCATTTACTCAGAGAAACACCGAAATTCGATATCTGAAAACGTTTGTTGTCATTGTGTGTGCAGCGTGTACAGACATTCAATAGAGTATCCGACTATAAGCCAAATTTCCCCTTTCAGTTTTGTTAATGATTAATCATCTTTCATGAAGAACCATGCTTTAAATATGAAATTGACGTACGAAAATTTTCTTGCCCTCGAACACTTTTTTTGGAGGGTTTAGATGGTAATATGTTATGTCCTCGAAAATATTTTCTAGTGTCTCCAAGTTTTGTTTAGATTCGAGGACGATGCTTGATTTGTCCCCAAATTACCGTTTAGAAATATGGACATTCTTTTTTTCAAGTGCGGCGATTACAAAAAAAAAAATAATGCTCAGAATTAAAAGTGTAAATAGTTTGTTTTAAACTGTGATAAATGCGTATTTGAATGAAATAAAAGCATCTAGCTTTAAGTGACAACAAATCTCGACCGAATTCGAAGCAGACTGAAAAGTGCACTCTCCTTAAGGTTACCAAACGTCCCCATTTTCCGGGGACAGTCCCCATTTTCAGGACGTTTTTTAAATTGTCCCCAGAATGTAAAAATGGAACTGGGGACAATTTTTTTAATTATTACATTGTTTTTCAATTAAATTACTGTTAATTATTGCATAAATTATAAATGTCCCCAGTTTTGTTGTCAGAATCGGGGACATGTCCCCGATTCTGACTGAATGATGTCCTTGGTTGTCCTGAAAGAATGATGTCCTTGGTTGGAAGTGATTGACAATGGCTACTATGCAGATAGATTTAGTAGCTACTAAACCTATTGTTCAGTTACTAACTTAGTAAGTGGGCGGAGATACTAAATGTTCGTAAATCGGGATTCAGATACATTTAGTACTAAATCACGTGACCAACACCAAGGGAAGTCAGGGAAAATGTAGGGATAAGTAAACAGGGAAGCTAACAGACCAATCAGAGCGCTTGTTCCAGGCGTGCGTTTATTTAGTCCGTGATTTAGCAGCTTGTTTGGTCACGTGATTTTAGCAGCTTGTTTTTGTCACGTGTTTAGTATCTCCGCCTCCAAATTCTATCTGAATCCACTTTACTAAATTTAGGCCCTTATTCAGATAGATTTAGTAGCTACTAACCCTATTGTTTAGTTACTAAATTTAGTAAAGTGGATTCAGATAGAATTTGGAGGCGGAGATACTAAACACGTGACCAAAACAAGCTGCTAAAATCACGTGACCAAACAAGCTGCTAAATCACCGACTAAATAAACGCACGCCTGGAACAAGCGCTCTGATTGGTCTGTTAGCTTCCCTGTTAACTTATCCCTACATTTTCCCTGACTACCCTTGGTGTTGGTCACGTGATTTAGTACTAAATGTATCTGACATGAAGCTCTAAGGAGACTCATCGGGAATGGGCGATCAGGCGGGAAAACGGACCAGGATCCATTTTCACCGGCAGGAGGCGCAGCGCACCGCTCCAATAGGGATTTAGCGTTGTTTTGATTGTGAACGAGTTATATTTTTTTAATAAAATAAATTATTTTGATAGAATATGGGTCGAGCGAGTCACTGCTTTGCACCTGGATGTGACAGTGGATATCCAGAAGCCAGAAAAAGAAATGTATCGCTCGGGAAGAAAAATCCAACGTTATTTAAAGCTCCAAACAGCATCAATACAGCATCACCATAATATTTCTTTAATATGGCCCCTTATAAATGTATAACATAAAAAGTAACACTATGTAAATAGAAAACCTTTTGTACATGTTAGTAGTAGTATAATGCTAATATGAACACTTTAAAATTGGCATTTGGCCCAATAATCAAATTGAAACAGCAGTATAATATTTTGAAATTGTCCATTTTTAAAAAAAATTAATAACAGTTTTATGAATAATATTTTTCTGTTTATTAATTTAATTAGGGTGGGGGGAGGGGATTTTATAATATATAAGAGATACACAAATGAATAGATATTTTTGGCATAAGTCTGCAAAACTTATACGGAAACAAATATTTTCAATTCAAAGTCTGTTTTTTTTTAAAATACAAAATTTTTCAAAATTAAAGAAATATTAGATTTTTTCTGATATGTGAAAGCTTGCAAAACTGATGCAAAAGAGTCAATCACTGAATATGCGTGTATTTATTGAATTAATATTTTTTTTTCCTTTATGATTTTTATGAAATTTTTTGTAGTACTGAAAAATGATACTGATACTGAAAAGACTGATTTTTATGTAATTTTTGTGGTACTCAGGTCCTTATTATCGCACGGGCAAATCGGGACTTTGCCCAGGGCCCCCCAATTTCAAATCTTGTTCTGAAACATCCTTCTTTATATCAACATTTTATGAAAAATAAAACAATTTCATAGATGCCCCCCCCCCCCAAATTCATCAATTCCTGGGGCCCTTGTTGGTTATAATCAGGCTCTGGTGGTGCTGAAAAACGGCGTTAAATGTTTTTCTCTTTCCATATTTGTTTTGGTTTTTTGGTTTAACTAACCAACTTTAAGACTAAAGACAAAAAAAAAAAATAATAATAAATAAAATATAATGTGGAAGAGCGGGTATATAAGAGGAATTTATAGCCTGAAAGAAGGCAGGGACATCTCTTTGACTAGCGATTGCACCAAAAAAGCTTGCTTACAAATCTGTCAAATACCGTACGCAATGCAGTTTTACAAGTGAATTTATTTAAAAAATAATTATGGTATTGCAAATATCCAATCAGATGTTACATCGTATTAATAAGTAATATAAAATACTGAATTAGTCGTATACATATGCAAAATTAAATTACTTGTTCATCAGTCAAATGTATACGCTGTACTACTTAATTACATTTACAGCATAACACTGATCATAATGGTCTATGATTAAAGAATGCATGCAAACGTTTGCGTGCAATGATTTTTGTTCAACAACAGCTGAATAAATGGCGAAAGTTCAAAAGTAGCAGCAGTTTCGTCGGCAGTTCTCTACTGCTTTAGTTGTCAAAGTTGATTGAACGAAGTCGATGTTACTCCATGCTAAGCTTCATTGTATCTGAATCCCGATTTACGAACATTTAGTATCTCCGACCACTTACTAAGTTAGTAACTGAACAATAGGTTTAGTACTACTAAATCTATCTGCATAGTAGCCTTAGCCCTTATTCAGATAGATTTAGTAGCTACTAACCACTATTCGTTTAGTTTACTAAATTTAGTACAGTGATTCAGATAGAATTTGTAGCGGAGATAGCTTACAACACGTGACCAAAGCGAAGCGTGCATAAGTATCACGTCGACGAATACACCTGCTATATCATCCGATGTGAATGGCATTTACGCAGGCTGTAACTAGCGTACTCACTGCTACTTTTAGCTAATCCCTGTTTACATATTCCTACATTTAAAATCCTGACTCAACACCTTGGTGTTGGTCACGTGATTTAGTACTAAATGTATCTGACATGAAGCTTTCTTGTGGAGATCATCGGGAATGGGCGATCAGGCGGGAAAACGGACCAGGATCCATTTTCACCGGCAGGAGGCGCAGCGCACCGCTTCAATAGGGATTTAGCGTTGTTTTGATTGTGAACGAGCTATATTTTTTTAATAAAATAAATTATTTTGATAGAATATGGGTCGAGCGAGTCACTGCTTTGCACCTGGATGTGACAGTGGATATCCAGAAGTCAGAAAAAGAAATGTATCGCTCGGGAAGAAAAATCCAACGTTATTTAAAGCTCCAAACAGCATCAATACAGCATCACCATAATATTTCTTTAATATGGCCCCTTATAAATGTATAACATAAAAAGTAACACTATGTAAATAGAAAACCTTTTGTACATGTTAGTAGTAGTATAATGCTAATATGAACACTTTAAAATGGCATTCGGCCCAATAATCAAATTGAAACAGCAGTATAATACTTTGAAATTGTCCATTTTTTAAAAAATAATAACAGTTTTATGAATAATATTTTTCTGTTTATTAATTTAATTAGGATGGGGGGGGAGGGGATTTTATAATATATAAGAGATACACAAATGAATAGATATTTTTGGCATAAGTCTGCAAAACTTATACAGAAAGAAATATTTTCAATTCAAAGTCTGTTTTTTTTTTTTTAAATACAAAATTTTTCAAAATTAAAGAAATATTAGATTTTTTCTGATATGTGAAAGCTTGCAAACTGATGCAAAAGAGTCGATCACTGAATATGCGTGTATTTATTGAATAAATATTTTTTTTCCTTTATGCTTTTTATGATTTTTTGTAGTACTGAAAAATGATATTGAAACTGAAAAGACATTGATTTTTATGTAATTTTTTGTGGTACTCAGGTCCTTATTATCGCACGGGCAAATCGGGACTTTGCCCAGGGCCCCCCAATTTCAAATCTTGTTCTGAAACATCCTTCTTTATATCAAAATTTTATGAAAAATAAAACAAATTTCATAGATGCCCCCCCCCCCCCAAATTCATCAATTCCTGGGGTCCTTGTTGTTATAATCAGGCTCTGGTGGTGCTGAAAAACGGCGTTAAATGTTTTTCTCTTTCCATATTTGTTTTGGTTTTATGGTTTAACTAACCAACTTTAAGACTAAAGACAAAAAAAAAAAAAATAATAATAAATAAAATATAATGTGGAAGAGCAGGTATATAAGAGGAATTTATAGCCTGAAAGAAGGCAGGGAATATTTTTTAATTTTTAGCGAATTGCTACCAAAAATATTTGTCTAAAAACTGATCTATTATATCGTTCGCATGCAGTTTTAAAGAGAATTTATTTAAATTATTCATTAATTTATTAAATTTTCAAACTGATGTTACATCGTTGTAAGTAAGTAATATAGAAACAAAATTATTATATATGCATATTAATTATCATATTTATTTATTCAAATGTTAGTGTATACTTAATTAAATTTCAGCATAAATGAATAAATCCCAATTAGAGAAGCATTAAATCGTAGCGCGCGCGCGATGCTGTTTTTCGCTACCGTCAATAGATGGCGCAATCAATGGTAGCCGCAGTTTCGTCGGCAATTCTCATACTGCGTAGTTGGTCCAAGTTGGATAACAAGTCGATGTTTCTCCTCCCGAGCTTCATGGTATCTGAATCCCGATTTACGAACATTTAGTATCTCCGCCCACTTACTAAGTTAGTAACTGAACAATAGGTTTAGTAGCTACTAAATCTATCTGCATAGTAGCCTTAGTAACTAAACAATAGGGTTAGTAGCTACTAAATCTATCTGAATAAGGGCCAATGACTTGTAATGAGCGACTCTCTTTTTGGTAGCGTACGAACAATTTTCCCATTTATTGTTCAACTTTATTTTGTAAATTGATTTATATATGAGTGAAAAGTATGTTTTCTTAATGTATTTAATTCACATTCATTGTGACCTGTAAAATATATTCAAAACATACGGAACAGTTATCTGTTTATTTCTGATGCCGTTTTACATGAACTGATACTATAAAATCTTAGAAAAAATTAAAAATACTGCCTTTTTTTAGCCGACTTTACTTACGAAGACGTTACAAACCTTGCATCTTTAATTTAAAAGGGGTAAGTTATGCATTTTCAGTATATTATGGATTCGGGATGGTAATCATGGATAATTTGTACATACTTAATAAATAACTTTGCGTATTACTAATTTATTTCTTTTTAATTCTCGCAATAACTGTTTGTTCTGAAACTAGAACAGTATCATTGGTCCTTTTGGTGATTTTTTGAATTGGCGAGAAAATCTTTCCGCCAACCCAAGTTTGCCTCGTGAAATGCAAATTATAAACAATGTAGCGCTAGCTAGTTTCGGAGATGTTGGACGATCATCCTTACTTAATAACTTTGCTTATGACTTTTTTGGAACAGCTTTAGTATGGTCCCTTTTTGGCGATTTTTTGATTTGGCGACAATCTTGTCGCCAACCCAAGTTTGCCTTGCCGATGCCAATTGTAAACAATATGGCACATCGGATGGCGCTGGTTCCGAGATAGTTGATCGTCGCCGTTAATTTTGCTATGATTTATTTTAATGGCTTTTAAATATTTTTATGAAAAAAAAATTAAACAGATAACAAGCTTACATGTACATATAGATCCGGTTTAATAAAATTTAATAACTTATCTTTTTGTGTGAGGGGGGCTGTGCCCCACCTCAACCCCCCCCCCCCCTTTCTCTTTTTAGTAGATTAAATTAAACAATGCAAACAAATAATATTCTAAAGGCAATACCTCACAAAAATAACAAATAAAAAAGACAAAAATTAAAATACATTTTATCATTCTGACAAAAGACTACGTAAGCAAAATAAAGAACTAATTCAAATCATAACGAACAATGCTTATCTCATACCTTAATTAAAATCGCTAAATTGTTTCAATATTGAAATAATAAAATCAAAATATCAAATATTATATTAATAACGGAATTATTTGTTGCTCATACCATTAACAAATAAATAAAGGTAATAATAACAAAAACAAACAATGCTTATCACATACCTTGATTAAAATCCCTAAATTATTGCAATATGGAAATAATAAAATCAAAATATCTAAAATTATTTCACTGTATAAAATATTAATAACGTAATTATTTGTTGCTTCTACCCTTAACAAATAAACAATAGAGAACGAAAATATTAACCTGAAACGTACTATCAAAAGAATGTTTATTCATACAAAACTCTATATAAACAGTCAGTATTAACCTGAACATCCATTTTAAATTTCAGTAATATTTAAATAATAAAATTTAATCTAAAATAAAGCCATTAAAATAAAACTATAAAGCGTAATGGCGGTTCCACCACTCGAAGCTCCCGCACGAAATACTGGCAAAGGGGTCTCCAAAAGTTTAATAAAGGAACAAATGCTCCCGATTCGCTGGAAGAAAACGTTAGCGACACCGTGACGTCACGGTTGAATCTACTGCTCCGGATCATCAGGCGGCGGGGTTACCATATTGGCATCCTTTATCACGCCAAAAAAAGTCGCCAAAAATAAAGCGCGCCAAAGGGACCATACTAAAGCTGTACCGACTTTTTTAATTGCTTTTAAATATTTTTTACTGTAAAATATTATTTTAAAAGAAGACTTCCTGCATGCATAACATGTATATATAAAGCTTTGACTTGATAAAATGTAAATACTTTTTATGGATTAAAGCTTTGGCTTAATAAAATGCAAATAATTTCTATGTTTGGAGTTGGGCGGAGCTTCCTTAACACCCGCTGTTTCTTTTTTTAGTAAAATAAATCTAATAATGCAAACAAAACTATTCTAAAGATGTAATATCTCGCAAGGTTAAAGACGACACAAAACGTAAACAAATTTTAACATTTTCTCAAAAACAAACATGCAAGAAAAAGTAAAAGCAAGTTTAAATCCTAACAAATAAAGGTAAAATTGAAGAAGATCGTTGGAGCCTAATAGAAACACGCCTGCAGTTGCTAGAACTTGCCAGTGACCATGCCCCATCGACTGTTGCCAACCATTTTGCACGATCTCAAAGGAAAGAATTTTAACGCTTTAAAATTTCACATAAATTCCACAATCAAAAACCTCCCTAATCTAAAAAAATGTGAAAGGCCGCTGTCGCCACCACTGTCAAGAGCTTGTTCGGCAATCTTCTCCTAAACCGTGGGGATTTGGATTTCGAGAAACATGTCCACGGATTCTGAAAATTCCGAGGAACCTGATATGCTGACTTAAATTTAGATCGAAAATCGAATTTTCGAAAGAATTCAAAAATCGAATTATTTTAGAAGATATTAATAAAAAACTGAAAAAATAAGACAAAATGGTTGCCAGATTTGGCTTAAAATCATTCATTCCTTTGCAACAAAGCAATTCCAAGTATGTTGAATCGTGTGAAATTGACAACCATGAAGTAGAATGACACCCATTTTACGCCAAATTAAAAAGTATGTGAAATAAATAACTCAAAGTGTGTTACACAAAGTTGACAGTTTTCAAATAGTAAATTTGCTTAGACAACAGGAGTTTAGAATTAGCAATTACAGTAGAGAGCCAGAAATCCACACAGCTTCGGACCATTGCTTGTGTGGATTTTAAGATTTTGTGGATTTTGGGCCATAAAATTCATCATCTATAATAATAAAAATGAATGTTTGTAAATCTGTCTGTCTGTATGTATGCGGTCTCCAGACAAACCTACTGCACGCAGAACTCTGAAAATTTGAATATATAAGCCCATGAGTCTGATAATGTGCACCTGAGAATCAGAATTTTAAAATTTTAATTACTTTTTTAATTATGAATTAAAAACTGTTTTCAGGATGCCTGCTTGGCGAGTTTTGCCAGCATGATACTGTGAAACAAAATCGCATGCATTGGAAAACATGAAATGGCACGGAAATTTAGTCAGTTTTGCTCCAATCTATATCAATAAAAATGAATGTCTGAAAATCTGCATGCGTGCGATGTCCAGAAAAAACTACTGGACGCAGAACTCTGAAAATTCGAACATATAAGCCCATTCCTTCGGTAATGTACACCTGAGGCTCAGAATTTTGAAATTTTAATTACTTTTTAAATTATTAATTAAAAACCGATTTTAGATCATCATGTTTGGCGAACTTTGGCCTCATGAAAAGATTTACGCTTGAAGTGAGTGGTAACCGCAAAAGTAAAAAACCGTTTTTTACGTTGCCATGCTTGGCGAGTTTCGCCCGAATGCTACTATAAAAAATCGTTTGCATTTGAGAAGCATGAAATGGCATGAAAATTTCATCAGGTTTTCGCCAAATCTATCTATCTCTATAATAATAAAAATGAATGTTTGTAAATCTGTCTGTGTGCGGTCTCCAGACAAATCTACTGCACACAGAACTCTGAAAGTTTGAATATATAAGCCCATGAATGCCGATAATGTGCACCTGAGAATCAGAATTTAAAATTTTAATTACTTTTTTTAATTATTAATTAAAAACCGTTCTAAAACGGAAATTTTCTTACCCTGTGTTACGAATTTTGGGAGCAACCCGCTGTTCTGGGGTTTAAAATAGTTTAAAATTCGTATTCTTTGCGTTAAATAGTTAAATTTTGCTTTTTGTTGCATTGATATGTAATGTTCTGGAAATCTCGGGTTCTATGGGTCGTAGGTCTTCGAAAACCTAATTTTGGGGACTTATTTTTAGCACCAAATTTGGCGATATTTCTTTATTTGGCGCGTTTTTCCTAATGGGGCCTTTTCATGAAATTTTTTTATGGTATTTAATTCGTTTAATGACCTAACATTTCCTAATTTTCAGAAATTTAAATAGAAAATTGTGGATTTTACATAATTTGCTTAATTGAATGAAATATTTAATAACTCCAGCAATTTTAATGTAAATTACACGATATTTCTGGGGGAAATATGTGACAGCCATGGCAGTGAGTTGTCTTTAGTGGTGTGTTTGTAAGTACGTACCTGAAACTCTGGAACCATTATCTGCACATTCTGTTATATATATAGGCCTAGAGTACTAATCTGGAGTTGCAGTTTACATGTCAGATTTTGTAAATCGCATAATTTAAGGGGTTCATGGGCAACGCCGTGCGGGACTGCTAGTAATCAATAATCATTACATTTCTGATTTTAAAAAAGTAGGATACAATTACAATGAAATAAAAACAGTCAAAAGTATTTCACTTATATTTTCACATTAAATACAAAAGTATAGGAGAAAAAAGAAAATATTACAAGAAGATTAGCAAAGCAAATGGTTTCAAAATTTCCTTTTTCTAATTTTGACAGGGTTTTAAAAAACCCGGGTTTAAAAAAAAAAACCCAACCCGGGTGGTTTTTTTTGGGTTTTATTAAGATTTTTTTATAGTATAACACTTTTTGCATGTAAATTTTATGGTTTTATTTCAAAAAAGAATAATTTTAGTGTATAAGAAAACTTTCATTACAAAATAATAATTATTTAATTAATTAAAATATAAAAATAACTTCAACTTTAATGCAGTACTTTCTTTTTCTGCTGACGTTTATAAAGGACTCCTAATTTTTTTTATGACCATAGATAAAAGTATATTATTGTTCACTTACAAAAATTTGTTGTTTTTGATTGGCTGTTTTGTATTACTTTTTAAATTTATGAACTTTTTAATTTTTTTTTACCTTTTTGTTTTTTAAGTCATAGTTATACATTCTAGTTAGAATATAAGTCAGTAAACCCTTTGCAGGCCAACTTACTGCAGAACTACTATTTATTTAATAATCTTCTTTATAGTTATTCATTTTTGCTTTGAATGTATATTCCTTTTTACTTTAAAAAATCTAGAATTAATATGTCTGACATTAAATCCCACATAAACAATGTATAATGAATCAGTTTTATATTTCTCAGTACTAAAGTAATGCAGCAACTAATAGAATACAGGATGGTTTCCTGAACCTGAATTCATTCTTGAGATGCATGCTTGTAAGCTGTAAGAGAGAGACATGTCCCATTATTCCCTTATCTGGGAAAGGATTTTTTTCCCTTGTCACTATACTGATAATTACATATTTTATTCATATTTAATAACTTACTTATTAAAGAGATACTAAGTTATCCCTGCCTGCATTCTACACCTGTTCATTTTAAAACAAATATTGCAGATAGAATTGGCTCAAGGTATTATTTTTAAAAAGGTTATTATTCTTTATGTTGAAGTATGAAAAATAATTATAAAAAAATTAAACTGGCATATTTACATTTATCTAATATAATGCATTAAGTTATGTAGGTAATATTATATGTATTTAATGTCAAATAACAAATGATTTAAATGAAAGGAAGGAAAAATTTTGATAATTTTTAATAAAACCCCAAACAACCCATTTCTGAGTGGGTTTTATTGGGCTTTTTAAAAAAAAAAACCACCCGGGCTTCTTTGGGTTTGTGGGCGGGTCCGAAACCCTGAATTTTGAAAGCATATTCTATGGTGATTTGTTTTAAAATATCATTTTTTCCCTACTTCAATTTCTTTTTCTTTCTTTCTTTCCTTTATTTATTTTTAAGGAAAGGAAGAAAGAAAAACTTTTGTTTTGTTACAGAACTTTGCTGTTCTAAAAATTTAAGCTATTCTTCTCCTAACTTTAAACTTTTATCAAATGGATTTTATTATTGTAATTATTATTAAAGTTTTCATCATGAGAATCATATTTATCTGGATTCAAGACACTTTTAAACAATTTCATCACTAGTGGATGACTTCTAATTTCATTATTTACATCAGAGAAGGTGTGCAGATTTTGGACGTTTGCGGATTTTAGGTCGGCGGATTTTTGGCTCTCGACTGTATTTGTTTTTCCAAAACAGAAACTAATGTAACTACAAATAACTAATTCTAATTGATTTTAAAAGGCGCCATCTTGGCATTAGGTACGATCTGACAAAATGGTATCTTTCCAAGCAGGGTGACTCTAAACCGCGAGCTCAAAAATGTTAGAACCCAATATCTTGGAAATGAAAAATAATTAAAATGCAGATTATTTTAAAGTGGGTTCGGTCCAGCTGGAGTATTTGCTACCAGTAGAAATATTTGATGGCGTTAACTATGCCATTATAGCAGCAAATAAGCCTTATTAGGGGCCGAATGCCTCATATGAAAAGCGAGCATAACGAGTCTAGGGGCCTTGGTCCCTAGTATCTGAAAAAATACTTTTGCAGTGAACGAACAAATTAGGAATAGAATTTCTTCCGTTAATCAGTTGTCCAAAAACATATTCATGTCCATCCATAGACATGCAATTCATAAAGAAAAATAGTTTTTCATAGCACAGGTAAAAGCACCGAAGGAAGCACCAACGATCATTGTTTAGGATGGTTGGTTACAAGTTAACACCGTTTTAACGTGCTTAAAACTAATACATAAATTACTACACGAAAACTACGACTCTCAACGCTGCAGTCTTTACACGTTCAAATGCTGCCATTAAAATATTTCTTCTGATGAACTAAAGTACATTCCTTCCCGCACTGACTGCTAAAAACAGTGTCTCATAATAAACCGAACAAAAACTCTCTAAACATTTCATAATCCTGCACAAAATCATACATAAAACATCTACATTCCCAATACCTGGATTTCCCAAACTTTTTCAGTTATTTGAAAACTCCCATTTCAAATTTTCTTTTAAAATACCCTAATATTTTTTTTTTTACAACAGCACTAACATCTGCTTTACGAGAAGCCATATCAAACACGGGAACTTGCCTTAAACCACTCGCTCTCGGGGATCACAACCTACTACTAAGAAGTTTGTAGACGAAACTGAAACTCCATCTGGAAAATTCTACCGAACACTGATGCTGTGATCGCTGATTGGCTGATACCTACTAGTTGTGCTACTTGGTAGCAATACAGGAACCTCATACATCGGTTAAGGTTACTACATTCGGCAATTTATCACCAAGCTTGACGACATTTTTTAGCGGAGAAATAAGATTGGCTCTCTATACTAAAGGCTAGCCAAAATATCTGACAATGACCGATATCGACCTCTGTCATATTATGTACAGATGCAGGCGCGTAGCCAGGAAAATTTTTCGGGGGGGGGGGGGGGTATGAACTTATATGTGTACTAGCTGAAGTACCCGTCCTTGACGGGTTAGTGAATGCAAATTTCCAAAATGCAAGAACTTTCGTCAGCATTGTAAGAGTACACAGAATGGATGTAGTATGCTGCCAAAATAAAGAAAGCGAAGTTATAATTTTTATGTATTGTTAAAATATTACAGGTTAGAGAGTAACTAAGTAATAACATTTCATTTGCTTTAGTCGTAATTATGGGATGCGCGAAAGAATATCTACGCATATTGAAATAATTTTCGCAAAATCTCAAAATCTAATCAATATTTTTGAAAAATTGGAAGCCTAGAATATAAGTTGAGTGACAACCTATCATGTCACCAAATTTCGTTTAATTCCCTGCAATCTTTATTTCGTAATGCTGGAACAAAATTTCAGCATATTAAAACGATTTTCGCAAAATCTCAAAATGTAATCAAAATATTTTAAAAATTCTCAACGCCTATAAATTACGATTAGCAACTACCTATCCTATCACTCAATTTCGTATCATTCGTATGAGTCGTTATTACGTGATGTTTGAAGAAATATAAACGTATCTTGAGAGAATTTTCACAAAATCTCAAAATCTAATGTAAAAATGTAAAATCTATGTAAAAATGTTTAAAAAATTGGACACCTGTAGTTTATGTTGAGCAGCCATCTATCGTGGGACCCAATTTCATATCATTTGCTTTAGTTGTTATTATGTAATACGGGAACAAAGATTCATTCAGTTTTAAACGATTTTCGCAAAATCTCGAAATCTGATGGATTTTTTTTAATTAGATGCTTATAGTTTAAGGTGACTGACCACCTATCATTTCACCATATATCATTTTTTCACCTTTGCAGTTATTACGTGATGCTTGAACACAAATTTACACAGTTTGAAAGGATTTTCGCAAAATCTCAAAATCCAATCAAGATTTTTTAAAAATTGGACGCCTATGTTTTAAGTTGAGTGACCACCTATCATGTCACTCAATTTCATATCATTCGCTTCAGTCGTTTTTACGTGATGCTTAAACAAAAAAAGCGTCACGGACAGAATGACAGACAGACAAACTTTTTTTTGAGGGTCGCATCGTACTCCCGGGTGCTTGAAACGGATAGAAATCGCAAAATTTTTGAATTCCAAGAAATGTACAGACAAAAGTCTAATTTTATTTATATAGATAAATAGACGGAATTTCATCACTAATAAAAAAAATTTTTTTTGGGGGGGGGATATATCCCGATATCTCCCCCCGGCTACGCCCCTGTACAGATGGACCAAAGCATTGAGAAAAGGAGCTCTGCTATTCTATATCAAATAATAGATATCGGCTTCCTCTGTCAATGTGATACTTTAAAAAAGAAGTTGTCGAACTTGCAGTCTTCAGCTGGAAAACAAAAATCTGATGTTTTTAAAAATCTTCCTCTGATGGTATATATAACTTAAGTGATAAATTAAAGTATGGATTATAATGCAGTATCATCAATTAAATATATATATAATTTCTTTCACCGTTATACTGGATTTACATTTAACCAGCTCGCCCCTGGTTCCATTTAGGCCTATTTGAAGTCTACTGAACCTCAAATAATTTTGCTCTATAAAATATTCCCAACCCAAGTATTTGTTGCTTCTACCCTTAACAAACGAAGAAATTCCAAAATATTAACCAAAAAGGTGCTATCAAAAGAATGTTAATTCATACAAAATGGTACATGAACAGACTTTATGAACCTAAACATCCATGTTAAAATTTTAATAAAATAATTTAATAATGAAATTTAATTTAAAATAAAGCCATTAAACCAAAACCATAAAGCACAATCTTGCTGAGCGAGAAGACATATTCCAGAGATAAAAAGAGTCCCTTGCAAGCTTAGGGTTACCATACCTTAACTTTTGTTCAGCCAAATGATAAGGTTACTGTTAATGCTGCCTTTATCACATCAAGAAAGAGTCATGAAAATTAAAGTGTGCCGGAAAGGGCTATTATTAATGCTGTACCTTTAAATTGCGTATGTACTGGTGTATGATTAGTGAGAAAGAGGATTTATAATTTCATTGCACGAAAAATTCTGCACAGATATTCGTAACATCGTCAAAACCTTATAGGTGGGTGGAAGAGGACTTGCATCACTTTTTTTCTCTTTTGCTTACATTTTTATACTTTCTCAAAAAGCCAACTACAGTATTTGATCCTCCCCATTAAGATAAAAAACATTTTTCTTATCCTAGAAATTTTGCAAAAGGTTCTGTTATGAGATCTTATTTCTGGTTCTAATTTGAATTTCCAGACTAATCTTGGACCTGGTGTAGCCAAACTTGAACTCTAAGAGCAGGGTTGTTATAATTTTGCGAGACGAAAAAAAAAAAAAAAAAAAAAAAATTAATAAGCCCAGTTGAACAAAATACAGCTAGTCTTTTTCCAGAATTTCAACTGTAAATACATACGTAATAAAAAAATACCAGGTTTTTTTTATAAACCCAACCCAGGTTTTTTGGGGTTTTTTTCAGTTTTATTGGGTTTTTTCCAGTTTTATTGGTTTTTTATTAAGATTTTGTCATAAAAAAGTGTAACACTTTTTGGTATAACAGAAAAGTATAACAATTTTTGGATTTAAATTTTATGGTTTTATTTCAAAGTAGAATAATTTTAGTCTAAAAGAAAACTTTCATTTCAAAATAATAATTAATTAATCAAAATATAAAAACTTCAGCTTTAATACAGTACTATCTTTCTCTGCAGGCATTTATAAAAGGCTTCTAATTTGTTTTATTGCCATAGATAAAAGTATATTATTGCTCACTTAAAAAATTATATTCCTTTTGATTGGCTGTTTTGTATTACTTTTTTAATTTATGAACTTTAAATTTTGTTTTTTTTTTACCTTTGTTTTTTAAGTCAGTTATATTTTCTAGTTAGAATGTAAGTCAGTAAACCCTGTGCAGGCCAACTTACTGCAGAACTACTATTTATTTAATAATTTTCTTTATAGTTATTCATTTTTGATTTAAATACATATTTCTTTTTACTTTAAAAAATCTAGAATTAATATGTCTGATAGTACATCCCACATAAACAATGTATAATGAATTAGTTTTATATTTCTTAGTACTAAAGTAATGTAGCAACTAATACAATACAGGATGGTTCCTGAACCTGAATTCATTCTTGATATGCATGCTTGTAAGCTTTAAGAGAGAGACATGTCCCATTCTTCTCTTATCTGGGAAATAATTTTTTTTTTTTTTGTCACTATACTGCTAAATACATATTTTTTCGTATTTGAAAACTTATTTATTAAAGAGGTGAATTACTAAGTTATCTCTGCATTCTACACCAGTTCATTTTAAAACAAGTATTGCTGATAGAATTAGATCAAAGTATTATTATTTTTAAAATGGTTATTATTCTTTATGTTGAAGTTGAAAAAATAATTATAATAAAATTTAACTTGCCTTGCATATATATATTTATCTAATATAATGCACTAAGTTATGTATGTAATATTATACGTATTTAATGTCAAATAAGAAATGATTTAAATGAAAGAAAGGAAAAATTTTTTGATAATTTTTAATAAAACCCCCAAAACCTATTTCTGTGTGGGTTTTATTGGTTTTTTTTAAGTGAGTTTTAAAAAAAAGAACCACTTGGGTTTTTTTTTTTTTTTTTTTTGGGGTTTGTGGACGGGTCAAATACACTGGCACACCATGTGTAAAGTTTATAAATGGCTACCATAAATACAAACCAATTTACTCATAATTTTGTGAATCTGAAATTAGCATTCAATTAGTTTTTCTAGCCAGGGTCCTGTTTTCATGAATTTTAGAAAAACATGAAATTTTACAAACTTAAATTCAGTGTTAAATAAGTTTGGACTTTATCCCAACAACATTACCTACATCCTAACAAGATCCTAAACAAGCTAGTCCGTGCTTGTTTAGGTTCGTCAACATCACGAATTAAATTCTTATGTTCATCTCACTATCATTCAAATAAATGATACTAAATACTTTATTTTTACAAGATTTACACAATCTTACCTTTTTCATTAACTGCTATGGGCTCTGTTTCACAGCCGCATACAATTTCCCAGGCATCTATCCATTAATAATACTTTACGAGACCATCTATAGTAGTTGCTCGCTTTCAGAGCATCCATTTTTACTTGAATTTCCATATTGAAATGTCCAAGAGTTAAAAAAAAGTCCCCTGCATTAAACAGTTGAGGTATCACTAGTCTGCAGGAAAACTTGAAAAACTGGATCCATAGCAGCGATGACAGCCCACCATCTTTGACATCGGCACAACTTGAGGAAAGTGATGGAAGACACCTTAAACTCGAGTAGAAAAAGAAAACCACTGGGCTTGAGAAACCACTCTACTAAAATCTCTAGACTCATAAAAAGCATTCGAAGAAGACGATTAAACACCACACTGGGACAGTGGTGGCCCGTGGTCAAAAATGTTAGTGCAGCCGGAAGCATATGAGCCCCCCCCCCCCTTTCCTACGGAGAGGATTGGAAAATCTTTATTACTGAATTCGAAAGCTGGCGGATTAAGCCCTCACCAAGGGGAAAAAAAAAGAAAAGAAATTACATAAAAAATGTCAGATACTATTTTACTTCCATAAAATGGACATAAATTTCAACCAGCCGCTCTTATCCTCAAAATTGCATTAATCCGTGTCTGATTTGAAGATTCCTTAGAATTTTCTTTTGTAACAATAACTTGAAGAAAAAAAAAAAAAAAAAGAAAACTTACTTATTTTTTATAAGTCAAATCAATCCTCCTTTCTTTTAAACATGCAAATTGGTCAGTGATGTCCCCATAAAAAGGCGTTGTTTTTATTCAGATATCAATAATTTTAAAAGCTCTTTAAAATTTCCCATGTTTAAAGAATTTTCTCGCTCGCCATGTCTAAATGCCAGTTCTTGCTTACTTAAAAACAATATTGCTTTGATGGGTAATTGTCCATTCATAAGCGTCTATTCAGGCTTACCTTCTTGATAAATTCAGCAATATAAAGTCCAGAGTTTTCCAAACATATATTCTCCTTCCTTACGCCCTCCCTCACTTCTCGTCCGAGCGAATCAGTTAGTCGAGTTCTCAAGTTCAGCCGCCGTTAGAAAATCTTCCATCGGCTGTATCCAGCTGCATACTCCCTATGCCGGAGAGGCTGCTGACGTAGTCGTTGTCATGGCAACGGTGCTGCCAATTTTCTTTTCAGCGCTCTGGGTTGAACCAAAGATTTTCCCCAATTGAATTGCAGGAAGATTAAAGTGCTTTTTTTCCGAATGAGCGATCCGGCCACAATACGTTTTTTTTTTGTTTGGTTTTTTCGGAGATTTTTTTAATTTACTGTAGGAATTCCACAATTCTAATCTGAATTTAGGAAAATTAGTAGAATAAATTATTTTAAAGTATGTGCTGATAATTTCAAGTGCAGCCCGGTTGTACTTGCTGTATCCCACGAGCGGCCACTGCACTGGGAAGGATACTAGACACTGTTGACATAGGAAAATTTATTTAAAATGTATAAATGTTTGTCTATCACATATAAGTTTTTTCACAGGAACGTGAGAATCTCATATTTTTCTTTTTCTTGCATTAAAAAAATTATTACTGGGAGAAATTCGAGCATGCAACAAATCAATTCCAAAAAAAGAAGAAAATAATGATAACAGTGTTGTAAGTTTAACACAGAGTGTAAAAGTGAATTCTCAAGAACTCCTCAAAGTCTCTAAAAAAAGGGTGAGGGCATGGTTTTTCATCAATTTCGTGATTTTTATTGCATGAACATGTAACTACGGCTGAACATGTAACTACTCGGAGGTCCAGTTACATGCAACAAAAATAACTAAAAATCATAAATACCCTGATTTTGGGTGTTTACTCAACATGGGGATAAATACCCATTTGTCCCTATATATTATTTATTAATGCCTTACCTGCTGTGTATTTACCCAACCCAAATCTATAGTGAGAAATTCTCATCCATTTTTTTTTTTTCCACAATGAAAACCCTACATATAAACGACTGAAGGGAATGAAATCAAATTTAGCATCATTGTAGGTAATCACCAAATTATTGGTGTCAAATTATTTCATTTTTTAAAATAGATTTTGAAATTTTGTGAAAATAGAAAAAATATTTGTTCCATTCCTGAAAAATTGTGATGTATCCCATCTGAATGGAATTTGAAATTATGTTATGTGGTAAGTTAATGTGGAAACTATAGATGCCAAAATTGTTTTAAATATTTCAAAGATTTTGTAAAAGTTATGCAAATGTTTGTTCTTGCACCCCTCAAAAACATCTTTAGAGAATAGGACGAAATTATTGGCCAAAGTGTCTATCACTGGTACAGTGCCATTACTGGTATACCTACTGTCAGAGGCGTAGCCAAGGGGGGGTTAGGGGGGTCATAACCCCCCCCCCCATGGGGAATTTTTTGCCATACAAAATGTATATTCTTCACTACATTATCACACACACGTATACATATATATGAGTTGTAGTAGTCGTAACCCCCATGAAAAATTTCTGGCTACGCCCCTGCCTACTGTATTTCTTTTTAATGAAAAATATAAATACACCCTTGTGCAAATTAATTGAAACAAACTCAAAAATTTGAGGAAACTAAGAAAATATGCTATCTTATTTAAATTTATACAAAATAAAACATTTTTAGTACATAATATGATCCCCTCGACTCTTTATTAGCATTTGGACACGATTTGGCAGGGATGCCACCAATTTTTTACAATCATTTGTAATATTTGTGTCCTTGTACCGCACATGAATTAGCGCCATGATTAGCTTCTCCATAGTTGTACAATCCATATTTAATAGGCGTTTCTTGCAGGGTTGGGTTTTTACCAGGGCATGGTAAAAACTAGGTTTTTACCGGTAAAAACCTGGGAAAAAGGGGTAAACACCTAATGATACAATAAACTGCCCGAGTCATAAATTGTATATTAATGCTATTTATAAAACTGTATTCTCATGTAATTGATGTGGATATATCATCATCAGGACATCATGATGATGCAAACTACATTATGTGATTGTGCAAACTACATTATGTAACAAATAATATTTGTAAGCATTTAGTTTTCATTAAAATGATTAAGATAAGTTAAGTGTAGTAAAGGTATATTTGCAATTTTCCTTTAAGTAAAAATTATTAAACTAGCCTGCATTACATAATTGTAATAAATATTGTAATGTGCCTTCTCATAATAATAGTTTTAATAAGTTTAATAATGATAAATGTACATTATCTATAAATTTGTATTTCTTGTAAGATGAGCACATGGATGAAAGTTTTCTGTGTTTATTATATTCCTTAAAATGAACTATTTTCGCATAGCATTCTTTTACTTACCAAATCAGACACTGAATTAGGTGAATATTGTTATATAGAAATGGGAATAGTGATATTAAATGTCCTGAACTTTTATCCCAGAGAAAATGAAAAAATAGCAGGGTATGAACCTGGCACCTCTCACCATCCAGTTTCGATAGCAGAACCTCTCAGCCATTGATGGAGAGATAAATCCAAAAAATAGTCAAATTATTAAGTTTTTCTCAAAGGTTGTAAAAACCCTGGTAAAAACATGTTTTTCTAAAGACGGTAAAAACCGTAGTAAAAACCGGTAAATACCCTCAGACGGTAAATACCGTCCAACCCTGGTTTCTTGCATAAAGCCCAGAGATTCTCTATTGGGTTGATGTCAGGAGGGTTCCCAGGCCATTCCAATATCTCAATTTGTTTCTCAGACATGAATTTCTTGACCATTTTGGATGTATGGCACGGAGCTAAATCCTGCTGAAAAATTCCTGTTCCATCAGGGTATCGTTTCTTCGACTCTGGAATAACCTTGCTATTCAAAATAGTAATATATTGTTCAGAACGCATGATACCGTCAACA
The DNA here is from genome assembly GCA_038373885.1 of Cheiracanthium punctorium. Taxonomy (NCBI): domain Eukaryota; kingdom Metazoa; phylum Arthropoda; class Arachnida; order Araneae; family Cheiracanthiidae; genus Cheiracanthium; species Cheiracanthium punctorium. Next base: position 140,098 of record JAWZYV010012876.1, read on the forward strand.
GGCTGCAAAGAACCAACCCCACTGTAACCAAAACAACCCCAAAACATCTTCTTTTGAGGATGTTTAACAAATTGGTTTATGTGGCAATCCCGGGCCGTTTCGCCGGGCGATCGCGGCACATGTTGAATTCGCTGGCCTTGGACAAAAAAATGGCTTTCGTCGCTAAATACACTTTCTTCCAATTTTCAACTGTCCAATCCTTATATTTTAAAGCTCACAAGTAGCGCTTTCTCTTCATTGGTTGGGTCAGAAACTGTTTCTTCACAGGCCGATAGGCTGGTCGACCGGCTGCAAGTAGACTCCTCCGAACAGTAGATGAGCTAATATTCATTCCATGCTCTTTTAAATCTCTTTTAAGTGCAGCGCTAGTCTTTCAAGGGTATTTTTTACTTTGTGTAAGTAGAAACGAGTCATCTCTTGGCGTTGTTTTCTTTTTTCGGCCACATTTTCCTCTTCACTTGGAGATATGGATCCTGTTTCTTTATTTTGTTTTATAATATGGCTCACAGTTGCAATACTAACGCCAACTGTCTTTGAAATATCTCTATAAGTCTTTGCAGTATGTTCGAACAGAGTAACAATCTTTGTACGCCTTTGCGGTGTCACATCCATCTTTGATCTCTGACGACAGTGAACTCTCAACTGATGTGATCATATTTAGAGCTAGACTATCTACGAAAGTTCCTGCGCATGCGCTCTCAAACCCCCTCTGATTGGTGGAAATTGTTCATAGGCGAAGGATTTATTCATCCCACACATATTCAAACGTACTTTAGTATGATTGTTGAAGAATAATATGGATGATTTTAAAAAGCAAGGAAAAAAATACTTTGTTTCAATTAATTTGCACAAGGGTGTAGTTTATTTTTGAATGATATTTTTTTAGATATTAGTTGTCAACATTTATCCATTAAAATGTTTATTAGTTGCATTTGGAAATATAATATTTGCCTTTATCAAACATATTAAATCCAACTTTTTTTTTATTGTGCTGCCAGAGAATATCCAAGAAACTAATGCATTCCTGAAAATTTAGATGTCCTGTTATTGTTTTCAATTTTAACCCTTTGAGGTGAAACCCTTTCCCAATGCTGAAAAAAGGGCAGCCGTTGCCATCGCTCGACTGAACGACCAGCAAGATGGCGGACAATCGAAACATTCATCGCGTGCCACAGATCGAGAGACCTTTTTTTGACGCTGCTAGCTGTGCCGGGCACAGCCAGCTGCATCAAAAAAAGGTCTCTCGATGTGTGGCACGCGATGAACGTTTGGATTGTCCGTCATCTTGCTGGTCGTTCAGTCGAGCGATAGCAACGGCTGCCCTTTTTTCAGCATAGGGCAATCTTTCCAGCTGTTCTCGCGTTCTTCCATTTTTCAGCAGATGTCAGTGCTGTTAAAAAGAATCATGACAATTTTTTTATGGGAAATGAACGTGCTAAAAAGTAAAGATTCTCGGAAGAGCTATGTCACCCGCAACTATTTTTATGGAAATCAAATCTATTCTTCTTGACTGGAAACAGTCAAAACGTCAGAGTTTGGTGTTCCCAGAGTGGGATCGCTGCACATTAAAGGGTTAAAAAGTTCTAAATAGCTTATTTTTAGAATAAAATCAGAATTTAAAAAAAATATTTTTTTTTTCTTTTTTTGCTTTAGTGTGGTAGGATAAAATGGGTATGGGTCTTTCGCAAAATATGTTACAATTTCGCCATTCTGTGTGTGTTGAAAAAAAGAAAAAAAATTCCTTTTACCTACTTGTTTGCTAAAATACCAGTTTTTAAAGTGTATGAAAATTTGTGCACTTTTCTCATCGTAAGTAAAAAATTTATTTGATCTACTAAACTGAAAGAAATGTCTACTTGCAGTTACAAGACATTTAGAAAGAAAAAGTAAAATAATTATTCTATTCTCATCCACTTAATTGGGCAGGTAACAAATATCATAAGTATATCATGATATTAAAATAAATACATTAGTACTTCAAATTATTTATTAATATATCTCCACTGTGCTAGGTCCAATGCAGGCAGCTCATTTTTTTTTCCTTTTATTAATGTATTATATTAAGGAGAGGTTATATGTTATAATATAGAAGATATTATATAAAAAAAACTGAATTCTGGGTATAGGTAAAATTGGAGGTCACACTCGCCATGTGGCGATCCTAGTCAGATAATGTAGATGCACGCCGGGCGCGGATACATTCAAAGGTCTTGCAGATAGTTTTCCGGTAATTGCAAGGTTTTCTTTTCTTTTTTTTAAAGATGGATAGTTACCTAAAAGAAGTACCTTTTTTAAGTCACTGTACCACAAGCGCGTCGCACAGATGTGTGTGTGTGTGTGTATGCATACATACACGTGTTCATATATGCAATATGTATTCAGTTATCACGAGCTATTACGAGTTTGCAGATAGTTTTGGATTATGTGCGCAGATAGTTTTTTCTTTTATCTGACTATGGTGGCGATAAAAAGAAAATCGCCATCGGTCTCGCCTGAGTCCCCATTCTCCCATTGTCATATGTTTCAGCAATGTTTATGTTGAAATTCAGCAGTTTTAAAATAATGGGAAAGTTTATTTCAAGGGATGCGTCACATGATTGTGGTGGCTACTGAAGTGGAACATGTGTGGAGCAGTGTTAACCACACTTTGGATGGCTGATCATTGTCAATGGGCAAAGATACACTCTTCAATCAATAAGGCACTTTAGAGACATTGGATCCTACATTTGCCATTAACTTCTGGTGTTCTGATACTGTCAGATGTCGACGCCCCAACTTTCAGAGTTAAAACCTTTTTTTATGAACTGCAGGCTTTGCTTCTGGCTCACTATGAGTGTACAGCTCTCTTACTGTCTTTAATGCCATGTTTTATTTTATACCATTGAGTTGTATAGTATAAAAATGTAATCTAAATCCATTCATAGCATTTTATTAAAGTTACATATTATTTTGCATGATTTCAAAGATACCTTGATTTCGTTTAATGATTCTTTCTGACTTGACTTACATTCATATTAAAAAGTTGTTTATTTTTATAAATTAATACTTTTTAATAAAATTTAATTTTTATTTATAATAAATATAATTCATTAAATTGATTTTTAATGATAATAAAATAAATTATTTAAATTTTATATAAATAAAAAATTCCACTGATGTGTGGCCATTAAAAAAATGGTGGCTACTGGCCAATGGCTATTAACCAAATACCCTCTTTTTTACCTATAATTCTGTGGAAGGGGGAAGATGTAATGAGTAACAGGGAAAAAAATACTAAATAAATATAGTTATTTATATAGCATAAAAAAGAGGCAGAAGAGTATATATAATTTTTCATTAAATGTCCCATTAATAGAAAATTGTTTTATTTTTTATTACTTTGTTTTTCAAGTTTATGTTGAGGAGAAAGGCATTTTGATAAAATATTTAATATTATTAACATAATTTAAACGCTAATTTAATTGTTTTTCATTTTATTTTTAGCCAAATAATGTGGTTAGACTATCTTCTTTATCGGAAGCTTTGTGCTTAAGTTGTAATTATAAATATAAATAAATTGAGTACCATTGAATGTTTGGGACATGATTTGGAACATTCTCTGAGAATGACCTGTATACAGTTAAGCTTAGCAGTGGTGAATACTGGTAGTGCTATCAAGGAATGAGTGGGAACCCTGTAAAGATTAGGTAACTTTTTAAATCAAAAAATGTCATTGTCATACTATTTTCAAGTTTTTGGCTCTTTCTACCTTACTTCAGGCGCATAAATTTGAAATTCATATTTCAGTTTTTGTCAATTACCTTTTCTTTTCAAAGTTGCTATTGGTCGTTCATCAAACTTTCTAATCTGTACTTTTAAATTGTGCTATAAAAATATTGTGCGGTCTGTCATACTCGTATAACAAATGAAGTTTTTATTTATCATTTTATTCATTCCTTTTTAAATGAAGCTAAATGACGTACATTTATTTCTTAACTACAAAATCATGCAAATATGCTACTATTTTGACAACTAAAATTAAGAAATGGCTACTCAACTGTTGACTATTTTATCTCTGTTAGGCTACCAATGATACGATTTTGACATTGGTGGACACCCTGTTTTTGGGAGTTTCCTCATCAAAAGCGGTAGGATAGGGTACTCTCTGAAGGGAACAGACCCAAATGGGTTTAGGGTTATTTAACCCTGAGAATGTCTGAATATTGGCACACCTTGAAAACTGCTGAAGGGATTTATGGAACCAGAAGTTAGTATGCACTGTGATCTTCAGTGGTAGACAAAAACTAACCCACAACCTTTTGGTTCCTAGTCCACACCCTAACCTCTGCCACGTGGTGTTTTGCAATAACCGCAAGCTTGGATTAGCTGCCAATGTCAATGATGAGCATTTTTTTTTTTTTTTTTTTTAATGCTGTGATGGTCATCGGAGACATGATTTCAAATGGAAAGCAGTTTGAAGCATCTGGATTCTTAAACACTTAAGTTTTCTTTTTAAAGTTACTGTGTGCTGACATAAATTTCCCTTGTGAATTTGATGTTGTCCTGTGGTCATACATTCATTTGAGCATTATCATAGTGATGGGAAAAATTTAATACATCAAAGAATCAAATTGAATGATGTCATCAGTAGTTGAAAACCATTTTCTAGGGTAGGAATGAGCATGTTACAAATAAACTTTCTTTGTAGTTTTATGTGTATTGTACTACTTTTTTAAAAAGTAGTGTAACAAGTACAGTTTGATACAGGAAATTTTAGTTTTACAAAAATTCTGGCAGTTGCTTTTAATGTTAACTTTCCCATGTCGTGAGATGTATCACATGGTGTGACAACCTTTTCCTCTGGGTGCAATGTTTAGTAATGATATCATACCTACAAAATTTACTATTTTATTAAATACTAGCCGCCTCCGGCGACCAGTTGGTTCGCCATCTTAATAAATCTTGTTCGGAGAGACTCCTGTTCTTCACCGGCTTCCTTGGCACTCAAATCTCAGATCAGATTCTGAATGGAATTTAAAATTAAGATGGTTACAAACAGGGATGGCCCTACGGTAAGTGTCATCCATGGTTCGGACGGTGCTTAAAATACCTTAAAAAGTACTTACTTTTTTTTTCATTTTTAAGGCCTTTAAAAAGTGCTTAAAAAGTACTTAATTTTTTTACCTATATCCTTAAAGTTTCTCAGTATAGCCGCAAGGTGCTTAAAAAGTGCTTAATTTCTCGTGGTAATCGACCGTAAAATCGTCTGGCATCGTGTTCTTTACGACGAAGGGCTTGGACTGGTGAAGTTCAAAACAATTTTTGAACGAAACGTGCATATCCTCTTAGCTATTACTTCTTATGTGTGTTTTTTACAAAGTTTTTTAATTACTTTCTGCGTTCATATTGATCGTACCGTAACGCGATGACGTCATACGTTGGAGCCCCTTTTCAATAGCCAAGGGCCCTCTTAGGAGCCAGTCCGGGCCTGATTGTTCTTAAAATACTGAATCTCAACCAAAACTAGTCTGTTGCGTCCGGTGCGAGTTTAACCATTCTACTCCCCCCCCCCCCAAAAAAAAAAGTTCATCTAAAAGTTTATCTATAAGTTATTTCTGTTTTTTCGCTGCGCGATTTTGCGCCCTGTGAAGGAGCACTGTACCGAATAAACACTGCCTTACGCTATTATTAAAGATTAAAGTAAAAACTCGACTACACTACAAGTAATTGGCAAGCTCAGGAAACACTGAGTGCTTTTAAAATAAACCCCAATGTTATAAATATCAAAAGTAATAAATGAATAGAAATATCAACAACACACAACATTCAAAGCTTAAAACAAACAATTCGCTGAAGCACACTCATTACGTAATCAACAGCTGGTCGTCCGCGGAGGAAGAAAAAAAAGTGTTTACTTTTGACTGGAGCCTGCTCATCGGATCACTGTTTCACTTTATCAGCATGTGCTATACTGTCCGAACTTTTTGGGAATGCAAGAAGTTTTTACAAGTTATTTATTTATTTCTATAAATTCGCCTTTGTGAATATAAAAACTGATGTTTTATATAAAATCGGACACTGATTATTTGAAAATGGAAATTGTAAGCTTCGTAAAATAGCGGTAAATACTTTAAAACATATGGGAAAGGAGATATTTTTATCGCTTATCCCCCCCCCCCCCACCCGAAATACATCCCAGTGCGATGTTTCTTTTTTTTTTTTTTTTTTCAAAAGGGAGGGGATCGCGGGTGCGGCATTTCTGATAATTTTCTAGTTAATTAAGCTCATTTTCGTTGGTGCATGGGTGCAGCATTTCTGCCATAAATTACGGAATATGGACATACATGTTACTTGAGAGAAAAAAGGAATTATTTTGTCTGTATTAATTGCTTGTACATACATGTGCAAAAAATTGTGGGCTTTTCAATTTTGGAAAATTGGCACATTTGCACTTAAAGCAACAACCTGCCAACTTTACAATAAGAAAATCTAAAGTTTGGTAATAACGAAAGTAATAAGGGGCTGTCCATAAATGTCACGCTTTTTAAAAAATATTCTTTGCCTCCTGCTCACACTTCACCATACCACCCTTGGCACATGTCATGCTGTATTACATATACATATACTTACAGTTTAAAAACAAAGCACTATGCTAGAAATCAAATTTAATTTTCTGATTTTAAATGTTTTTATTTTAATGTAAATGTATAATGTCACACATCTTGTCCCCCCCCCCTCCCCCCTCGTCACAATTTCACAGCCCTCCTTTCCTCCAAGCGTGACATTATTTGTGGATAGACCCTACTTAAGAAAATTTTGGGGGTCCTTAAAAAGTGCTTATTTTTTTTGCTCTGAAAAGAGTCTGAACCATGGTCATCCCTGCTAATGCATAAAAGACGCCCCCTTCGAAGCCGGCGCCCAGGTGCGTTGCTTACTGTGTCGGGCTGCCCCTGATTACAAAAATAAGATGATTAAATGATAAAAACCTGCAAAAAGGAACAAATTATTTTCGTCTTATATTAATTCTGAAGAGCTTCTGGATGTATTGGCCTTTATCAAAAAAGGAAAGAAAAAAAACTAAGAAAATCTGAAACATTTTCAGATTTTAAATACACACTAAAGAGCTATGTATTAAAAGCGTATTATAATCCACGGGTCTTCCCTATTTTCTTTCCTTATTCTACTAAGTTGGAAAGTATATCATTATTCATGAGTGTAATTAAACACAACTAAAATTGATATTTCTATCCTTTTTCTGGATGTAATACATCAGAAATAGATGGGAAAAGCTGTGCAGAAAAATGCACAATTCGAACTGAAATAAAGTTTAAAAACTCATGCAGGTGTATTCATAATTCAAGTAGCAGAAGCAGACGATAAATAGCGCTTGGCGCTAGAATCACATCTCCTCAAAATCGTATATGAACCATTTTATTTGTTGCCAAATTAAAAAGTTGCACGTTTTAGTCTCGGAAAATTTTCAAATCCTATTTAGCTTTTGAGTATAAAACATTTCTTTCCTGCTCTGATTTCACATGCATACGATGTTTTAATTAAAAAATAACCTTAAAAATAATGTAAACAAAAAAAAAATCATTATTCTTTTATTTTTACTTTAAGAATCTGAATAATTTAATAAACTCGCCAAACATGGCAACCTAGATAGCTAACCTCTTCCTCTTTCTACTGCAGGGTTACAATTGCGAAATGGCGGGAACAAAAATGATCATTTTGCGACACGTTTTTTATTGATATCTCCTATAATAATTCGAATTTCGAAAAAATTGCTTCGAGGTGTGTCGAGACCCGTTTTGGAGAATTTCCGTACAAAATTTGGTAGGTCTACGATCACCCGTTTCGGAGCTACACGAGACACAAACAGACAGACAAACGGACAGTTTACATCTTGTTTTATTTATATAGATATCCCTCTCAAAGCAAATAGTTACTGATGAAAAATTACTCATAAAATAATTAACACGATATCTGCTGTTAATGCAGGTAATTTTTTTAATTACATTTTCTAGAAGTTTTCTTTGTTTTTAATTTTTCTTGGAAAAATTAAATTTTTTATAATATAGTTTGTTTGTTAGGTCACCCACTGTCTCAGTTGGATTCAGAACTTTAAGCTTCTTTTTGTCGCAAAATTTAAAAAAAATATTAGATTTGTAAAATAATTTCTTTATTTTGTAATTATGTTTCATTTATTTTCTTACAGATTTCCAGTACATTTATAATTTCTTCCCATGAGAATTTGTATGCTTGGTGCTTTGGTATGTTATGGAATGTGGAGCAGTAAATTATGAATAAGGATTGGAAACGGACAAATAAAACCGTGTGAGTTAGTTTTGAAAATCTTAATTATTAATGATATCTCAACAGTAAGACATCTTCATACATTTTGTACAAGGAAGGAAACCCTTATATTGTGAACATCCAGAGTTTTCTTTAAAATAAAAAAGGACATTTAAAAAATAAATACATGAACAATAAGAAAATTTTCATTTATTGTCCGCTTTAATATTCAACGTTAACTTATTGGCACAGCTCACCTTTAAGAAACACCATTGCATAAACACAGGAGAGGAACTCTATCATGTAACATGTGTGAAGAAAAATTCCCCCAGAAGGAACATTTGAATACACATCTTCATACTCATACAGGAGAGACACCTTATGTGTGTGATATATGTGAGAAAGGATTTTCTCGGAAAGAAAATTTGAATACACATCTTCGTACCCATACAGGAGAGAAACCTTATGTGTGCGATATGTGTCAGAGAGGATTTTCTCGGAAAAAGAATTTGAGTACACATCTTCGTACCCACACAGAAGAGAAACCTTATGTGTGTGATGTATGTCAAAAAGGATTCTCTCAGAAACAACACTTGAATACACATCTTCGTACCCACAGAGGAGAGACACCTTATGCATGTGACATATGTCAAAAAGGATTTTCTCAGAAAGAACACTTGAATACACATCTTCGTACCCACACAGGAGAGAAACCTTATGTGTGTGATGTATGTCAAAAAGGATTCTCTCAGAAACAACACTTGAATACACATCTTCGTACCCACAGAGGAGAGACACCTTATGCATGTGACATATGTCAAAAAGGATTTTCTCAGAAAGAACACTTGAATAGACATCTTCGTACCCACACAGGAGAGAAACCTTATGTGTGTGATGTATGTCAGAAAGGTTTCTCTCGGAAAGAACACTTGAATACACATCTTCGTACCCACACAAGAGAGACACCTTATGCATGTGACATATGTCAAAAAGGATTTTCTCAGAAAGAAAACTTGAATAGACATCTTCGTACCCACACAAAAGAGAAACCTTATGTGTGTGATGTATGTCAGAAAGGATTCTCTGAGAAAGAAAACTTGAATAGACATCTTCATACTCACACACAAGAGAAACCTTATCTGTGTGATGTATGTCAGAAGGGAGTCTCTGAAAAAAACACCTTTGCCAGACATCTTCTTATCCACACAGCGGAGAAAGCTAATGTGTGTGACATGTCAGAGAGTATTCTCTCTGAAAGCTGACTTGATTAGACATCTTCGTATCCATACTGGTGAGAATGTCAGAAAAGATTTTCCAACAGAGCACACTTGAATAGAAATCTTACTGGCACAGAGAAGAAACCATGCTTGTGATATGTATATAAAAAAAACATTCGCTCAGACGCAGGGGCGTAGCCAGAAATTTTTCATGGGGGGGGGGTTACGACTACTACAACTCACATATATGCATAGATGGTGATAAAGGAGTCAAGAATATGCATTTTGTATGGCAAAAAATTCCTCATGGGGGGGGGGGGGTTATGACCCCCCCCCCCCCCCCCTTCCCCGTGGCTACGCCCCTGCTTAGACGGAACACTTTGGACATCTTCATACACACTTAGAAGAAATATCTTTTATGTTACATATGTAGCAAAAAATTTCTATCAGAAGGGAAATTAAGATGTATCTTCTTACCCTTACCGCATTGAAATGCTATGTGTATGACATATTTCAGATGGGATAATCTCCAAAACAACACTTGAGAACACATCGCCCTATCCACACAGGTGTGAAACATTTTGTATGGGATATATGTCAGAAAGGATTCTCCTGAGAAAGGAAGTTTGAATAGACATCTTTGTACCCACACTGACAGTAAACCTTATGTCTGTGACAAATGCCAGAAAAGATTCTATGAGAAAGAAAAGTTAACTGCACACTGTGCTGTGCAGTATGAAAAAAAAAAAAAAAAAAAAGGACACTCTTCTGAAGGGGAAAAAAAAAATTTGACTTATTAAATATTATTTGGAGCTTTGAGTGTATGCACTTTGCAAATAAAAGCATATTGATTGTTGTTTTTGATTTTATGTAAATTTAGCTGTTTTTAATCTAGTGGTCCTTGCTCATATAATTCCTTACATATTTAGTAAAAAGTCCCATACTCAATATTTTGGTGTTTATTGTGCTGTTTTCACTTTCTAAAAAATTTTTTTTGCACAAAAAGAAAGTACCATGCAGCCTTAACAAAGGGATACATAAATAGCACGAAGCAATGTAAAAACCAATAAATTCAGTGACTCTGAACTGATATAAAAAATGGAATATTTACCGTAAACAGTCTATTATGATGAAAAGAGCAGGGGAAAAACAAAAAAAACTTAAGATAGAACAAAATAATTAGTTAACAATTAATTCACTGAAGTAGTAGGTTTGTACATCTTTAAATTTAACTGTAGAGAGGCTGAATGAAATCTATAAATTATGCTGTATTGCTATCACAAGCAAAATTTTGTTTATTGATATTGCATATCACTTTAAAATAATCGTCTATTTTTGTGGAATTAAAAAAACTTTTTAGAAATGATAAAATCACGATACATATATACAGGGTGTCCCAAAAACATTCTGAAATGCTTTAATTCTTTGTACATTAGAGACTGAATGTAAATAGGAAAAATGTCCAAAATAAAATAAGAGAAATGATGGAGATAAAATTCTCTTTAAAAGTGGACTTTGTGAAATAGTTACTTATCAAGTTAAGCAGGTGTCAGTCTGCGAATATACTTCAAACACTATTGATCAGGGCCGTACCCAGAAAAATGTGGGTCTTCCGACTTTTAGTTTACGGAAGCCACACTTGACTTATATCAGAAGGTTTCTACTTTTTTGCTTAATCATCATTAATTTCATTAAAAGACGAAGTAAACCGTAACTAACAACTTTTATTAAAACTCAACAAACAAAATAACAGAACAAAGATTATCGGGATATAAAATCATAAAGTTCCCGGTGCAAGAGCCGCCATAGTACGGTCGGGCTTGATGGACTCGGCTATACTCTAGTGCTAAACTACGGAACTGACAAATTATGCTGCTGCGAGTACTGCACGTGCAAGCTTCTTATACCCTGCACAGTACAGTGGACTCTCTCTATTCTGAACACTAAAGGGACCAGGGAAAAGTGTTCAGATTACGGGGGTGTTCACTATAGAGGGAGATTGAGAAATGTGGGTACGCAATGAAATTATAGATTATATAGAATGCTTAGCCTGGTTAGCCACGCTAGCTACTGAGATGGAGGTGCTTAGTTTAGATTTGGCAGCTACTGCAACGTCAAATAAAATTCTGTCGGACCATGTCATTTTTTAAATTTATTATTATTAAAAATGTTTTACAAAATATATAATAATACATAATTATATATAATACATAAATGGTTAATTACTTGAAAAAGTTAGTAATTTTAGTCTGTTTTTGCAATGTATATGCTCGTGCAGCATACATATTGTCTAGTTGCTTAAGAAGTGGAAAGGTTTCCGGATGATGCTCAACCGCATAGTCCATCAGGTCTTGAATCCCTTGTCCATACTGCTTGAATGTAAGTGTTCTTTTTGTTTCATTAGTCTTGAGCTTCTTCTTCTTCGCTATCCTCTTCCTCTTCTAAGATGTTGTCACAAATCGGAAGGCTTGCATCAACTTCGAGATAAGAGTCAGGTTCAGTTTCAGTATGAAGATCCTGAAGAATTGACCCCAAGTCATTCACAGCTTTTGATACTTGGTCCTCTATTCCTAAATGTTCATCCTCACACGGGAATCCTGCTTTATAAAAGCATCTCTTGATAGTGTGAGGGGTTACTTCATTCCAAGCCATTGATATCCAGTGGACAGCATCCATAACGTTGACTTTCTTTGTTAGTTCAGCTGCAGAATTTGCCTCCTCCATCACCAGGGACAGTTTCCTCAGAAAATGGATTCTGTAGAGAGCTTTAAAGGTCTTGATTACTCCTTGATCCAATGGTTGGATAATAGGAGTACAGTTCGGTGGTAGAAACTTCAGGCTCACATTGCTCAGTTGCATGTTTTTGTGTGATGCTGCATTATCCACAAGAAGAATTTTTCTTCTTTCTCTTCTCATCATTTCGTTGATGTTCTCCAACCACTGTGAGAAAATTGGGAATGACATCCAGGCTTTTCGATTTGATTTATAGTGAACAGGCAATGATGTGATATTCACATTTTTGAAGCATCTTGGTTTTTCACTTTTTCCAATTACCAGTGGTTTGAGCTTCTCTCTTGTGGTACTGGCACAGAGCATGACGGTAAGTCTTTCTTTCGACAATTTCCCACCCACACATTTCTCACTTCTTTCTGCTAAAGTTTTATTTGGAAGAGCTCTGAAAAACAGGCCGGTTTCGTCGGCATTCAAAATATCAGCTGTGTTGAAATCCTTTAAGTCCGGAAGTTTAGTTTTCCACTCTTCCACAGTGTCCATATTTACGTCTGCAGCTTCACCATTCATAATTTTAAATTCAATATTATGCCGACTTTTGAAGCGAGTCAACCATCCTTCTGATGCTTTGAATTCTTTGATATTTTCCTTTTCTGCAAAATCCAAAGCAATCTGTTTTAGCAAAGGTCCAGTGACTGGAAGATTCTTTGTTCTCATTTGTGTAAAAAACTTCCAGACGTGATTATTTATGCTCTCGTTTCCAGTTTTCTTTTCAAAAATTCTACACTTTGAAGATGGTTCATTTGCTTCAAAAGCAGCTATAATTTCTTTCTCTTGCTTGCTGATTCCGTTGACTTGGCCTACAGAAATTCCAAACTCTGATGCAATTTTTCTTTGACTAAATTTCAACTTTCATTTTTTAACAACTTCGTATTTTTCCCGAAGTTTCAGTTCTTTCCTTTTTTTCGTTTTAGCACTTATTTCTGACATATCTGCGTAACTACAGTGATTCTTATCCTGCAAGGACAGTGAAATGATGGAAACTTTATTCTTTTCTGAGCAAAAAGGAACAAAACCAAATAGATTATGCTACTTCACCTCTCTACAAGACATACGACACATGACTTCAAATACACGCCTAAATAAACACCTGCCTGAACACTTCCATTTCATTGGTGAAGATTACAGTTGCCTCAAAGGCCGGTAATTTCAGATCCATCCGCTGGTTTCTGGACTGTATCATATGAAAAAGCCGAAGGGGGAGAGGGGGTGCGAGCTCTGTGAATAAGGGAATACAAAAGAACTTGACCCAAAACTTGAAACGCTGTACCCTCCAGTCACGAGGGGATAAGCTTTTCTCTGAATTTCCATGCCAGGGGAATTCCTCGAATTCCAGTTGCCAACACATGTTCAGTTTACGGAGAGGTAAAGGTTGAATGAGGATCAAAAGTAGCGTTCATAATAGCAGGGTGTTTAGATTAGAGGATGTTCAGAATACAGAGAGTTAATCTAATGTTAAGTCTATGGAGCTTTGCCGGGACTGTCGTAATGTGTTCATATTACCGGGGTGTTCACATTAGAGAATGTTCAGATAGAGAGAGTCCACTGTATTTGCATACTGGCTGCACAGCAGTACAAGTAAGGTGGCGTTCGACTCCAGTCTCGTGAACCATAGACACTGAAAGACATCTTGAGCATCGCTAGAATTGATTCCGACATTAATTCGCGGGACAGTTCAGTTGGTGCACAAACACTGGTGGCAAATGAAGGTCAGACGCCACAAAACTTTTCGGGGGAGGGGGATGACAAAAAGGTGAAAAAGGCTAAATTTTTCACAAAAAGGCTTCTTTATTATTGTTTTCTTAAGAAAATTTTAAATTTCGGGGGGGGGGGGGGGGGGAACTGGACCCCCACTGGGCACGGCCTTGCTATTGATGAAGATTGAAAATTTTTCATAAACAATACATATTTATCTCGATAAGAGACTTTCATGTGTGTTAATTAAGGCTCTTCCTCAGACAGGATTTTTTTCAGAGTCCTGTTCGAAGCAAAATTTTCTTCCCCCTCGCAGAAACTCCTCTCACGAAATTTGACAGCTCTTTTGTTGTTCGTGATCCAAAATTTATGGCCCATGCACGTGTGGGGAAATCTTGACCTGTGACCTCCAGCTGCATGGTCAGGTAAAGTCCTGCTGTAAAGATTTACTTTTCAATCCAGTGAATAGTGAATGTGTACTAGGCATACAGAAACATTAGCCTAATTATAGATTAACTTGTAATATTGTGGCGTTTTCCTCTCACCACGGCCGTGAAATTTTAGTAAAAAAATGAAAAAAAAAAAAAAAGAAATTCTGAAAAGGAAAAACCTGTAAGGAACCTTAAAAAGATTGCGTTGTGTTCAAGTAAAAAAAAATAAAAAGGAAGAACCCAAAGAGTTCACCTTGCCTAAAAAGTGTGTGTGAGTTACAAAAATAAGCACAGTACGCAGGTAAAATTAGATCACCATAAAAATTTATTTAACAACTTCTAATTATCACTTGGTCAGCTACACGTCATGTCAGTGACAAAATTACGGGGAAAAAAAAAAAAAAAAAAGCACTGTGTTATATTGCAAAGAAATCTTATATGGCATCGAATAATTTGCCTTAGGCAGAAAAATTATTCATTAAGCAGAAACAACAATAAAGTGATCATTTGGGTACCCCCCCCCCCAAAAAAAAAAAAAAAAATTGTGAATAAACTGCAAATAAGTAAAACTATATATAAGAAAATAGATTTAATAAGCCCCCCTTTTTTTCGATTTTCATGCCTTCTCAGGGCTACAAATGAATTCCCCTTCAAAATTTTTGACTACCTCTTAAATCCCAAAAATCAGAAGAAAAAAAACAGCAAGAGAAAAAATAAAATGACATCATTATAACCCCAAGAAACAAAAAATTTAGTTTAGTAAGAAAATTTCAATCAACACAAGATACACTATTTAGAAAACTTCACTTATGAAAAAAAAAGTAAGCAAAGCATAATTTACACAACGTTACACTCGAGACTGCAAAAGTTACATCACTTAATTTACTAGTTTTACAATTATACCTTTACCTTTATACCTTTACCAACCCTTTCCCAATGCTGAAAAAAGTGCAGCCGTTGCCATCGCTCGACTTACTACCAGCAAGATGACGGACGTAGGAAACGTTCATCGCATGCCACAGATCTAGAGACCCTTTTTTGACGACAGCTGGCTGTGCGTGAGCAGAGCCAGCTGTGAAACGGCTGCCCTTTTTTCAGCATTGGGCAATCTATCCAGCTGTTCTCGAATTCTTCCATTTTTCAGAAGGGATCTAGAGACCCCTTTTTTGACGACAACTGGCTGTGCATCGTCCGCCATCTTGATGGTAGTTAAGTCGAGCGATGGCAACGGCTGCACTTTTTTCCGGCATTGGACAATCTGTCCAGCTTTTCTCGCATTCTTCCATTTTTCAGCAGATGTCAGTGCTGTTAATAAGAACCGTTACCATTTTTTTACGGGAAAGGACATGCTTAAAAGTAACGGATTATCGTGGAGCTGTGTCACCCGCAACTATTTTTGTAGAAATCCAATCTAGTCTTCGTGACTGGCAACGGTCAAAACGTCAGAGTTCGGTGTTCCCAGAGCGGGATCACTGCGCGTTAAAGGGTTAACTCCCCCCCCCCTTATTGTATTACATTTTCTCGTGTAACAATGAATTCATGAATAGGTTAGTAGAGTCGAAGGAGCGAAGAGCAGGCATATGAAAAAAAAATAGGAAGATCTAGCAGGCAATCTTGGTCTTGGGCTGGCACTCACAAGATAGAAGAGGAAATGAATTTAATAATATCACCGATCTTTCAGCTATGGATTTGCAGTTCGCGATTTCCCGGTCATGTCGCATAGATGATGGTTCAAATTGGGAATCGGCCGTGCCGGTGTGATGATTCAGGCCACTCGTTGCCGGCACCTGCTGTTGAAGAGGAGAAGTCGCCTGGACAGGCCTAGCAGTTGTCCTATATTTCCTATTTTTCCTATATTTTAAAAAAAATGCTTAAAAATGTCCTATTTTTGTCCTATATTTAAAAAATCTTTAATTTGTCCTATATTTTGTAATTTTAACGAAGTTTCAGATTCGACGCGGCCATTTTTGAGATGCGAAAATCGGCACTAGAAAAGCGCGCACGTGGCTGAAAGCAGATGTTTTTAGGCACCTAGCAACAGGCTAGGCGCTACGTGACTTCTGCATTCTCCGCCCTTCCCTCCCCTCACGTGAAGTGGAAGGGAATTTGAGCGGGAGTAAATGCGCTGTTCTGAGAGTCGACCGGTTGCGTTGTTTGTTATCATTCAGTACTGGAACTGGCTTCCTCGTTGATCTTCCGCGTGCTCGTATCTGATTATTTAAGGGTGATTTGAGGTAAAGTCGACTCGTGTGGTTGTGACACCCTCACAACTTAGTAGCGGTAACGGAAATTTAATTCCGCGTGTTCGTGATGCTCCAGAAAACGTGGTGTGTGTCTCCATCTGCGCGACAGTTTGGACGATGTGATCAGCCATCAGCGTAATGGTAGAATTTTAAACGTATAGTTTTGGATAGTTTCCATGAAAGCCATCTTTAAAAATGCCTCGAGACACAAAATTTAATGAAAGATGGTTAGATGAAGATGATGGATCAGGAAACGACATTAAGTTGTGGTGCGCACGTGGTAAAGATGATTTTCATTTTTATTGCAATTTCTGCAATAAGGACATTTCTATTAGCAATAGTGGTAAAATACAGCCTCTGCAAGATATCCTTATTTAAGGCTTCTTGTGAAAGGAGCTCTGTGTCTTTCACATGGACAAGCCTCTGTGAAAAGGGGTTTTTCAGTAAATAAGAGAATGCTGTCTTCTGAGCGTGCAAGCATGAATCTCACCACAATTATTGGTTTGAGGTTTATTAAAGACAACATTAAAGGAAAAGTTAGTGAAATGGTCATTACTAGAGAAATGATAAGATTTTATAAGGATGCATATTCCAAATACAAAGAGGAACTTAAAGCTTACCAAACAGCTGAAAAGAAAATAGAAAATAAAAGTAGCACTAGTACAACTTCAAAATGTACACCCACAGAAAAGTTACAAAATTTAAAAGAAAATGTAGGTATAGCACAGCAACTTATCGAGAAAGGGAATAAACATTTGGAAACAGCATTGAAAAGAAAATCATTTAAAGAAATTGCTGCAGCACAGGCGCTTATTGAAGCAGGAAACAAGAAATTAAAAACTGCCTGAAATAACTGCTTTATAAATTGTGTGTAAATAAGTGAAACAACATTCATTGCATGTATATTTAATAAAGATTTTTTTTTAATAATTCCTGGATATATCAGCAACACAATGTCCTTTTTTTCGTAACCAGTTCTTATTACTATTTGGGTGTTTAAACTTGTACTTCATTTTCATAACTTCAGTAAAAATATTTCAAAAAAATTTATTCAAAAGTTAAGTTTTTCTTAAAATTTTTTTAAGGATTTTGATATAAACAAACTTTATTTATGTGTATTAAAATTAAAATTGCTAACTAGGAAAAGTGGGTCACAAAGGCCCATTATCTTGAGAAATATGGGTTTTTGCATCATAGTCAACAAAATTTGGGTAAATTACTCAAAAATCTGAGTAAATGCAAATCCTGTATCTTAAAAGCAAAATCAATATTCTCCATTTATTATTATACCATTAAAATTTGTTAGTTCATTCAAATCTATCATGCAAATTGCATTCTTGTTAATAATCAAAATGCACTGCTTTTCATCCCCTCCCTCACGAAAGAATTAATTGTGCTTTGTATAACTATTTACATAAAATAGTTTGATCAATCAGCAAATTTAAGACAGAGCTTCAGTGCAATGCCTGAAGATATGAATTTATTATTTGTGATTCTAAAAAAAAAAATTCAAATTGCAGTAATTGTCACACAAAAGTAAGAGAAAATTATTTCTTTTCTTCAATCCTATTATATATTTATTGCTATAATTTATTGTGTGGATGTATATATATGTTCAATATGTATTTAAATATGTTGTACGTTAAAATCCTGCAGAATATTTGCAGCGTATGACATACAAGTAGTTTTCCTATATTTTTGAAACACAAATCCTATATTTTTTTATGTTCCTGCTGCTACCACTGCCTGGACGATGTGGGCATGAGGCAGAGAAAATCGGTGAGGCTTACTCTGAGCTTATGCGGGAAGACGTGGAGCCCATTTCAAAATGGCACGAGCAGCAGATCTCGGCCATAGAAAAGTGAAACGATGTTAAAAAAAAACATTGAATTGAAATTTTTGGCAATTAGCAGCACAAATGGTGATCGTGAAGGTGAATTTTTTTTTTTTTTTTTTTTTTTTTTTTTTTTTTTTTTTTTTTTTAACTTTAAACACCCTACTACTTTTACATAATGTTGAATATGGGTACGAATTTCATTGTTTCTCTGAGTAGAAGGCGTTTTTAGTTGTTTAATTTTTCTTATTTCTTCAGTTTTTTTTTCTGAAAGCAATGAACTAAACTGAAACTTTCAGAGAAAAAGTACAAATCTTAAAATTTGGGGACTTTTCACGTGTCCGAGAAGTCAAAGTATTTTTGGGGACAAAATAAAAAAAGATCTATATTTGGGGACTGTCCTCGAATTTCGAGGACGTATGGTCACCTTAGACTAATCAAGCATTGTCCTCGAATCCAAGGAAAACTTGGGGACATTAGAAATATTTTTGGTGACTTATTCGAGGACACAACGACAACATATTACCATGTACCTAAGGTGACCATATGTCCTCGAAATTCGAGGACAGTCTCCAAATATACATCTTCTTTTCATTTTGTCTTAAAAATACTTTTACTTCTTGGGGACGCGAAAAGTCCCCAAATTTAGAGATTTGTACTTTTTCCCTGAAAGTTTCGTTTAGTTTATTTCTTTCAGAAAAAACTGAATTAAAAAAAAGCGCTTTTACTCAGAGAAACAAGGAAATTCGATCACTGAAAACGTTTGTTGACATTGTGTGCGTAGCGTTTACAGACATTCAATAAAGTATTCGACTACGAGCCAAATTTCCCATTCCAGTTATTTTAATGATTAATCACCTTTTTTGAAGAACCATGCTTCAAGTATGAAATTGACGTACGAAATTTTTCTTGCACTGGAATACGCTTTTTAGAGGGTGTACAAAGTTTCATGAAAAATTATCACAAAATGACTCTATGTAAAAAGCAATGTCTTCTGAAAGATACAAATACTATACCAAGAGTTAAATTTTGAATAAATTACAATATTTTAAGATAACGTTCCTTCCATATTTCTGGTTTAAATAAATATTTATGAATGAATGAGATACTTCCACTAATTTATTACAAATAAGAATGCACAATTGTTATAAAAAGCTATTAGAGTTCATTTTTAAGTATCAAAGTCAGTCAAGATTTAAAGTATGGGTTTACTGGTATACATGGTAATATGTTGTGTCCTCGAAGAAGTCCCCAAAAATATTTTATAGTGTCCCCAAATTTTCCTTGTATTCCAGGACAATGCTTGATTTGTTCCCAAAATACTGTTTAGAAATATGGTCGCCTTAAATGCCAAGAGTTAAATTTTGAATAAATTCCAATAGTTCAACATGATGTTACTTTCATATTTCTGGTTTAAATAAATATTTATAAATGAATGAAATATTTCCATTAATTTATTAGAAATAAGAATACACATCATCACTGCACATCAACAAAAACCCTTTAATAATTTTTAGCTAATTTTATGTAATGATTAATTTAAATTTATCGTTACATTTAATAACGAATTTTATAAAAATATTCGTACCTAATTTTTTTAAAAAAAAACCAACCTTTAAGTACTTGCCCCACTTCAGTGAAAATATTCGAACCCTTAATCCCAGATAGCACAAACCTGTCCAGAACACTCCTAGAAGACGTCATATAGACAAGCTGACATGTCCATTAAACATCCAGGATTCGTCCATTTTACGTCAATATGGTACTATAGGACGCCCATATGACGTCTTATAGACATGCATATGGACGTATTTGTCTATTTATAGACCTTTTACGGTCGAATCCTGGACATCAACCAAAACCATTTAATAATTTTTGGCTAATTTTATGTAATGATTAATTTAAATTTATCGTTACATCTTAATAACGAATTTTGTAATAATATTTGTACCTATTTTTTTTAAAATCAAACTTTAAGTACTCGCCCCGCTTCAGATTCGAACCCTTAGGGCGCGTTCGAGAATTCATCGGTCGTGCACCGGTAACACCGGTGCACGACCAGAGCTTTCGAAAAGGCGGAGCTCTGGAATTAACCGCGTTCGAAAACGTTTCGGTCATATAGCGGTTGTCTGCTCAACGTGACCAGAGCGCAACCAGAATGACCCTGTTAGCGAGGTGGGTTATTCCGGTTATTAGCGTAGTGTTGCCAATGTTTATTTCTGCTTTCTTGGCTTGGAATTAGATGTGGTGAGGATGACCGAAACCGGTTGACAACCGTGACGTCACTTAACCAAAGAATGACCGCAACCGGTAGCACCGGTGCATAACCAACCGGTGAATTCTCGAAAGGGCCCCTTAATCATGGACTTCGCGGTAGAGTATGCTAGCCACTATACGCAGCGGGACTTGCTCTAATGCGCAGGGACCGATCTACACACTTAGGGGCCCAGGGCACAGATACTTTTGGGGGCCCCTGCACAAAACCTTTCTGCAGAATATTACTTAATTAAATTAAGTTAAAACCAATTATCATTCCTAAGTTAACGATACGTAAACATTTACAAATCAGTAAAATGTCACGAATACCACGAATATGAATTTTTCGATTTTGAAATGTTTTTATGGGTATTTACAGCCGTCGCACACCTTTGAAAAGATAAATGGAGGAGCAAGCTGAGGTGTCCGAACGAATTTGCGAATATCGAATTTATCGAATGCATAATTTTTAGCGTTACAAGTTACATTAAATTAAAAATTCTGAATATTTGTGATGAAATGAAGTAATCAGAAATCTTTCTCTTGAGAGATAATTTTAGTAGCTATTATGATTATATAAAAGGAAGTTTTGGGGGACCCTAAAAATCGGGGGGCAAAGGGCACGTGCCCCGAATGCCCCGCCGTAAATCAGTCCCTGCTGATGCGTCAAAATGTTGAAGTAGAGTTTTTTAGTTTCGGACTGGGAACTTAGAAAAAAATATGCAGCTATTCCTTTTCGGATGTTGAGTCGATAGAAAATTTTCTTTTTTTGGTATGAGGATATGAGTTTTTTTTTTTTTTACACAATACCGCATTTACAGGAAATAATAATACACAAAAAGTATTTTAAATTTCAAAAGTTCACCTCCAAAAAAACCTCTGTAGAAATTAAAATGTTTTTAAACTTTTTGGGGGTAAAAAGTAATATCAAAAAAGAAGAAGAAAAATCTGAAACCCCTTCAGATTTTAAATACGCACCAAAGTGCTATATATTAAAATCGTATCATAATTTTTGCATCGTCCCTATTTTCTTCCTTATTCCATAAGGTTGGAAAGTGTATCATTATTCATGAGTGAGCAGTATTTTTCTTCCTTGTTTTATAAAACCCATCTTTGGAATCGAAATTTATCTTGAAATTGCCTACTAAAACTATTTTACAATCTTCGCCAAGTATATTACAACTATACTTCACCGTTTTAAATATTGTTTCGAATGTGCATCAAAATCCATGAGTGTGCCATGCTTGTCTTTGGCAATTGTAATTTAGAATTAAAATGGCGATTTGGAACAACCTGTAAATACAGCATTCCGTTACATTTTTATTTATTTTGGGTTGCCAATTAATGTAGTTTTAATAATTAAGTGTCTTCAAATTCCTTAACTAGTGCGTTTATCACTAATTTGCTCACTTTAGTTTTCATGTAGCTGTTTAGGGAGCGTTGAAACTTGTGCATAACTCCTAGAGACCCATGACTTCAAAGCTCGCCAAAGTGCGGGGAATTTTTAGGTTGGCGAAAGTAAGGGCGTTAAAATAGAACCAACACTTTCTTGAACCATAAAGCACATCTTTGGAATCGAAATCCATCTTAAAATCGCCTACTGATACTGTTTTAAAATCTTCACCAGACATATTCGAACTATAGGCATATTCCAACTATATCTCGTAGACATTTTAAATACTGTTTGGAATGAGCATCATAATCCACGAGTGTATCGTGTTTTCCTTCTTTGTTCTATAAAACACTTCTTCGGAATAGAAATCTATATTAAAATCGCCTACCAAAACTGTTTAACAATTTTCGCCAGGCATAGTCAAACTACACTTCACCTTCATAAATACCATTTGGAAAGTGTATCATAATCTATGATGTGTGCCGTATTTGCTTCACTGTTCTATAAAACACTTCTTCGGAATTAAAATCTATATTTAAATCGCCTACTAAAACTATTTTACAATATTCGCCAGGCGTTTTCTAAATATACTCAAAATATATTTATAATAAATTGTCGCGTTTTGGCACCCAGTTTAGCAATCATTTATCAAACCTTGTACGACTTTCAACATTTTATTAACGCCCCCCCCCCCTCCACGTTATCTTGGCAAACATATTTGAAAAGTGACTCGACTCGCTAATTGTACCAAAATCGTGTCTACACAAAAAGCAAGGTTGAAATTAATAGCACTCTGGTGCTAATAAAAACATAAAGTATAATAAATTCATGCGTCTTAAGTACAGTATTAGACCATGGGACGCTCGCCCAATAAACACATGGAATTTAAATTCTGTTTGCCATAACTTGGGACTGCACAAATTTGTTATTAAAACCTTCTATTTGGTGCAATTTATCATTAATTGCAATGTTCCCACACTTAATCTTGCACACTGTTTTAAAATAAGTCAAATATACCTGGAACTATATTTCTGCCCTATTTGCAACTAATCTTAGAAATCACCACGAGATGGCGCATCGATAATCTCATTAATTTTTTTTTTAAATGCTGCTAACTAATAATATACTTCTTTTTATTTCATATTATGTCAAAAAAAAGCATTAATATGCCAATAAATGCAGTTCGCATTTTCATTTCGGTTTTATTTCATCACCAATAAATGGCCATTGTAACCTTCCGCTGTTTGTTTACATTTCGACCGGCGGTTGAGCAGACGAACGTAAACAGACATCTTACGAAGTCCTACGTCCTACGTTTTAATTTTGAAAATTTCCAATTTTTTTTTTTAGAATATTGATCTTGAAATATACATATTAATATTTTTATATTTTCACTAGTATAATTTTTTTAGGAAGTTGAAAAAATTAATAATATTTAATTTACTTACAAAAATATTACTAGATTTATTAAGGATTCATATCTGAATCTAAGTGACAAATATTTTGATTAGTACTAGTTGCCCAACAGGATCTACGGCATACGATATTTATAGTAATTTTTTATTTACATGCACTTCTTATTTTCATATTATTGCATAAAAATAAAAGAAACTTTCTAAGATTTTAAGTAGAATTAATTCAAACACTAAAATAATTTACACTCTAGGTAGAGTTTTTTTTTTTTCAAATAATTGTTGCACATAATGTTTTAGTTACTTATAAAATTCATATGCTGTATTTATATATTTTTCTTTATTAAATCATATTCGTCCTTGCTGTTGGAAGTACTCCACCACAAGTTCAATATAGGCACATGGTGTGTACATAAAAAATAAAAAAAAACTACTTTTTTCCCCACAACTTTGCTTCTACAAAAATATATATAATGTACACTTTCAACCAGCTATTTTCTTCATTTAAATTAATCTTCATAGCATTTATTTTCAATAGAAAATGACAGAAGGTAAGCACCTGACAGTGTTTCATTTTACCCCACATATCAGGAAAACAATAACACTCTAGGAACAAATAATATGGGACAGAAAGTAAATTTCAGCAAATGTGTTTTATTTACATTAATAACAAACACCAATGTCAGAGAAATATGAAATGTAAATTGGAAAAAGTAATTAAAATAAAAAAATACTACTACATAAGCAATAGTAGCTACAAGTTGTCATAAATCAATAAAAATACTACACTAGGGGCATACCTAAAAGTATAATAGTACTTTTTTTTTCTATTTCTAATGGCACAGATAAAAAGACAAATACAGCAAAGAATAGATATGAAAAAATACAGAGAACAGCTGTATCAAATAGTCTATGTATCCAGAAGACCCCCTAGCCTCCCATATATGTCCACAAGAGAACGTTTGGATAAAGCTTGGCAGTGAGCGAGGTGGTAACCCGTCAAAGATCAGAGACTGCAGACATAGCACTTTAAAGGGCATATTTTTTCAATTAAAATGTTATACTACAAACTCTAAATCGATACATATAGTTGATCGATATAAAGAGTAATATTAGTATACGAAAAAGTATTACTTACATTAGGGAATGCAATCCCGCTTTTGCGGGATTACATTATCATGGCTATAATTTTCATATTTATGTAAGGTATTGTTTTTGTTTTGAATTAAGATAAAGTATTAAACCTGACTGTGCTTATAAACTTACTTTTTCCCACTTTTCTCTATTAAAATTAAGTTTTATTTGAATGAAATGTCAATCCCGCGGGATCCCGCAATCTCGTGCGGGATTGACATTTTATTCAAATAAAAATTAATTTTAATAGAGAAAAGTACGAAAAAGTAAGTTTATAAGCACTATCAGGATTAATACTTTATCTTAATTCATAATATGAAACTTATAGCCATGACATTCTAATCCCGCAAAAGCGGGATTGCATTCCGTAACTTACATTAATTTATTCTGAACATTCGCTTAAATCATCAATACAATCTAAAACGCTTCTTTCATTGTTAGAGTTTTAACAGTTACTCTCATAAGAGCAAAACTCTGAACATGCTGAATTATTCAACTTGCAAGTACATTTCTTTGACATACATGCAGTTTTAAGGCGTGCACATGAGATGTGTTTCAGTAAGAAATCTGCTGCAATAGGCAAGTTACCCCACTGAACAGAAATGCAGTCATTTATAATCCATCCATGTTCAAGTGGGCTTGGAGCATTAATACAATTTTCCAAACACCTACGATAAATATTACATTGATAATTACATCGTTTCAGCCCATTTTCCGAAGTTCTAATCGTCCTTGAAACCTTTTAAAGCGTTTAAATACTCAGATATTTCTTTTTCTTTGCCATCAAGAAACAACCCCCACGGTCTTAATTTTTCAAAGCTTTTGTCCGATAAAAGAATTAGATCATCATTTATATCTTCGAAAAGATGAATGCAGCAAAATGGGGCGGCAGTAGCACGCATTTCAACGAGCGTTACTATTATAGCGTAAGAACGATGGGATGTCAACAAACAAATGTACACAAACAAACGGCGGAGTGATACGCAGAAAGAAATGCGGCATAAATAAAATAAAGATGTGTAATTTTACTATATTTACCTAGTATTAATTATTTTAATGACATGAAATGAATTAAAAACTAGCATTTTGAGTTTACAATGTTATTTATTTAATTTAGTAAAAAAATTTGCACACGCCATCTGGTGGCTATTCCATGTATGGCTGCAAACAAGACAAATATATAGTTCGCGTTAGAGTTGTTATTTTATATAAAACGTGCACCTTTAAGCGTGGGAACATTAAGATTTAAGATAAAATTTAACATTTAGAATAGTTTAATCATGCGTTTGCGTAGTCCCAAAGCATGGTAAACGAACTTGAAGAATATTAATGTTCGTCCCATAGTCTATATTGGGTAAAATGAAAATCAATAACAAAAAAGTAACTTTTCCATAATTTGTCTATTTCTGGACTTGTACACACATCCATTTTATGTCGTATCACTGACATAGTGTGGATGATCTGGAATACGACCATAAATTAAGGTGACCAAACGTCCCCATTTTCTGGGCGTTTTTCAACTTGTCCCCAAAATAGAAAACAGGAACCTGGGACATTTTTTAATTATTGCATTGTTTTTAAATTAAATTACTGTTAATTATTGCATTAATTATGAAAGTCCCCAGTTTCGTTCTCAGAATCGCGGACACATCCCCAATGCTGACAACAAAACTGTTCAAAAATCTGGTCACCTTAGAATAAATGGACTTATTCTCGATATTCTAATTCTAGTTTTGGTCTATTCATGGACATATTCTGGATTTTCCAGATTATATCCATAAATAGATGTCTATGTATAGACCTGTATGTATTATGATGAGTTGGATCTGAAATAGACATAAAATGGACAAGTGTGTTATAGGAGTATACAGCGCGAAGGAACTTACTAAAGATAAGATTGAGAAGAATGAAGTGTAGAGCAGTTGGCGTAAGCAGGAAATTTTGTTAAAATTTTCTTTAAAAATGCAGTTTTTAGAAAAAGTTATGAAAATTTTGTACAATAAATTATTGTTTCTGTCATGTTTCATGACCTATCAAATAAAAATGTATGAAGTACATTAAAATATTGCTTTTTTTTTTTTTTTTTTTTTTTTTTATTTTTAAGTGCTTGTAAGTACGCAGATAACTTAAATTCTTTTTCCAGTGAGGAAATGAAAAAAAAAAGCTCGGAATTAAAAGTGCAAATAGTTTGCATTAAACTGTGATAAATGCGTATTTGAATGAAATAAAAGCATTTAGCTTTAATTTACAACAAATCTCGTCCGAATTCAAAGCAGACTGGAAAGTGCACTGTCCTTTAAAAGACATCATATGGACATGCACTCTTGTTCACAGCTTCAAAGAATGAGGTCCTTGGTTGCAAGTGAAAGTAATTGACTTTGATTTGTAATGAACGACTCTCTTTTAGTGGTAGCGTTGTAACAATTTTCGCATTTATTGTTCAACTGGTTTTTGCAAATTGATTTATATATGAATGAAAAGTATGTTTTCTTAATGTATTTAATTCACGTTCATTGTCACCTGTAAAATATATTCAAAACATATGGAACAGTTATATGTTTATTTTTGATGCCGTTTTACATGAGCTGATACTATAAAATCTTGAAAAAAATTAAAAATACTGTCATTTTTTTTTGCCGACTTTAATTTTACAAACCTTGCATCTTTAATTTAAAAGAGGTAAGTTATGCATTTTCAGTATATTATCGGTTCAGGATGGTAATCATGGAAAATTTGTACATACTTAAAATAAATAACTTTGCGTATTACTAATTTATTTCTTTTTAATTCTCGCAATAACTGTTTGTTCTGAAACTAGAACAGCATTATTGGTCCTTTTGGTGATTTTTTGAATTGGGGCGAGAAAATCTTGCCGCCAACCCAAGTTAACCTCGTAGAATGCAAATTATAAACAATATAGCGGTAGCTGGTTTCCGAGATGTTGGACGATCATCCTCACTTGATAACTTTGCTTATGACTTTTTTTAATTTTTTTTAAATATTTTTTAATGTAAAGTATTATTTTAAAAGAAGACTTCCTGCTTGCATGTATATATAAAGCTTTGGTTTGATAAAATTTAAATACTTTTTATGTTTGGGGGGGGGGGGGTAGAAAGCTTTGGCTTAATAAAATGCAAATAATTTCTGTGTTTGAGGTTGCGCGGAGCTTCCTTAACACCACCCGTTTCTCTCTTTAGTAAAATAAATCTAATAATGCAAACAAAACTATTCTAAAGATGTAATATCTCACAAGGTTAAAAACGACACAAACCGGAAACAACTTTTAACATTTTCTCAAAAACAAACATGCAAGGAAGAATAAAAAGCTAGTTTAAATCCTAACAAATAAAGGTAAAATTGAACAAGATGGTGGGAGCCCAATAGAAACACGCCTGTAGTCGCTGGGGCATGGTGACTGGCAAGTTCTAGCGACTGTTGCCAACCATTTTGCGTGATCACAAAGCAAAGTCAAAGAATTTTAACACATTAAAATTTCACATAAATTCCACAATCAAAAATCTCTGTAATCTAAAAAAATATGAAAGGCTGCTGTCAAGAGCTTGTTCGACTATCTTCTCGTAAAAAAGGGGATTTGGATTTCGAGAAACATGTCCATGGATTCAGAAAATTCCGAGGAACCTGATATGCTGACTTAAATTTCGAAAATCGAATTATTTTAGAAGATATTAATAAAAAACTGGAAAAATAAAACATAATGGTTGCCAGGTTTAGCTTAAAATCATTCATTTCTTTGCAACAAAGTAATTTCAAGTATGTAGAATCGTGTGAAATTGACAAACATGAAGTATAATGACACGCATTTTACGCCAAATTAAAAAGTATATGAAATAAATAACTAAAAGTGCGTTACACAAAGTTGACAATTTTCAAATAGTAAATTTGCTTAGACAACAGGAGTTTAGAATTAGTTATTCTGTTTTGGAAAAACAAATCATTGCTAATTTTAATTGATTTTAAAAGCGCCATCTTGGCATTAGGTACGATCTGGCAAAATGGTATCTTTCCAAGCAGGGTGAATGTAAACCGCAAGCTCAAAAATGTTAGACCCAATATCTTGAAAATGAAAAATAATTAAAATGCAGATTATTTTAAAGCCAGTTAGGTCCAGCTGGGGTATTTGCTGCCAGTAGAAATATTGGGTGGCGTTCACTATGCCATTAAAGCAGTTATAGTACATTTTGGATATTTGCCAGCGCGGCGAGATGATATAATTCGTGGTGCTTAATACGCCAATCTGCAAAGGCTTATGTATATAAAATATGGATAACAGTTTTCCAGGAATCTTAAATGAGCAGTCATTATAAGTTGTGAGCATCTGTAAATTGCCAAATAATGAAAAGTCGCCATTGGTGGCAAGCTATCCTACCTGTTTCGTAGTTTTTATCAAAGAAAACATATGAAGTACACTTTTCTTAGAGCTAATTATTAACTATACATTTACGCATGTCACCAAATTATGAAAGTTCGCCATAACTGGCTAATACGCAAGGCGTTTCATGGGTTTCACACAATTAATAATAGTGCGAAGTTTTTATGTTCCAAGCAATGTGTAGCTCGGTAACATTCTATCTGATCCAACCTTTGGGTTTTGTTTGTTGAAATGATGCCTTTTTTATGAATAAGCCTTATTAGGTGCTGAATGCTCCATACTAAAAGCAAGCATTGCGAATCTAGGGGCCTTGGCCCCTAGTGCATAAAAAAAAAAGAAAACACGAAATACACTGGTGCATATTAAACCTAAAAAAGTCTGAAATTTCAGCAACAGGTTATTTAAAATGAGCAATCAGCAGACTGTTTGTAACCTAAAAAAACTAGAGTGGATTAAGCAACGTAGTTGTACATCTAATGTAAACTGGGCCCGTTTTCAACTCAAAAAGACATGGATGGATTAAACAAACTGCAAAATCATCAAATATCAATTTAAAAATCGCAAAAATTCCTTTTAAAAAACCACATTTATTTTTTTAAATTAACAACCCAGAAATGTCCTTAACACCTACCGGCTTATAAGGTAAAACCAACATGCTTTCTTTTATTTAGTTTCATATTCATATATTCACACCATATTGCTAACAAAAACACACACATTGTTTTCACACAATAACATATATTCATTCCTTTCCATTCATAATACAGTAGAACCTCGATTCATCGTTTTTTATGGGGTGCGTAAGAAAAAACGATGAATGCGGGAAAACGATAAATGCGGGTTCAAATGAAAATAGTAGAAAGCAATTTTTATGCATACATGCAATGAGTGTATAGCAACGAATACTAATTTGTTACAAAAATGTAAAACAAATAAATCAAAAATGAAAATTAAGTGATACTAATTTTAAAAATTCAGTAATTTTATGTGGGGTTATTTATCATTTTTAAAAATTAAACAGTAAATTTTCAAGATTTACAATACTGGACCTTTTCTGGAATTTTCATGTAATTTTATGTTTGTAGAAAAAAGTTCATACAGTTTCAAATACCATTATTGCTTCAGAGAAACTGGTACTAGTGTACTCTCAGCCTCTTCGGCATGAATCTTATCCTCTGCTTCGCCATTATATTCATTTTTTGCATCATCACACATTTTTTCCTGTTCAGGATACCGCATGCCTCACCGTCTTGATTAATGGAATTATAATCATTATAATTCGTGCTATGTACATCCTCTTCAACCAACACGCAACCACTGTTCATCTGGTTATCATCAAACCAAGAAATCATACCAAGAAGCAATTACAGTTCGTATGCCATATGAATTCACTTACTGTTCAATTTCATTTTGGTCAGAAGAAATATTTTACAACGATGAATGCGGGAAAGTCACTTTTTGGCAAATGCGGGTTTCTTTAACGTTATTCGAATACAATTTGTGCAGGGACCATAGAAATAAAACGATCAATACGGGAAAACGATGAATGCGGGAACGATGGATCGGAGTTCTACTGTACGAACAATTTTCTAATTCCATGCATCAATTCTACCAACAAACAACAATAAAAACGAAATGCACCCGACTTAGGGTTCACAGAACATCAAACCACGGATCGCCAAAAATGGCGTCATTCATTGCCCAAGGAATGCGCTGGAATCATCACAAAAATGAAAACAAACAAAGAATCAAAACATAAACAGCATCGGCTTCTAAATACTGTCCCAATTAAAAACAAACAGTGCTTATCTCATACCTTGATTAATATTGCTAAAATTATTGCAATGTACAAATAATAAAATCAAAATACAGTAGAAATCCTCTTAACTGTAGCCATATTTGCTTTAAATCAGGGATGCCACTTTTCTGCCGATCAGCAGATTTACACTTTTTATATAAATATATTTTTTATCATTCTGTGTATTCAGTGGAATTTACATAAAATTCTGCCGTATTTACCTTTTTTTTTTCCCCCAGCAGTAATTTAGTATTAATTTCCAGCTTCTCAATTTCAATCTTTTTCCATCCGTCTTGAAACTTAATATATTTCCTTTAGCAATCCTTTATTCGAATATCCAATGCTGCAAGAATAAAAATTAACTCCTATTTCAAATTTAAATTAGTTTCTTGAAAGAAACCGAAATGTTGTAAAATAGTTAAAGTAAAAGTTGAAACAAAGAAAATTTTGTCAATGAAAAAAAATTTATGAAAATAAACTGAAAACAAACTTATGCTTCCTTCCGACATTACAAACTTTTTTTGAAATTGCTTTTCAGCTGTGTAATATATTGCTGTTTTTTTTTTGGGGGGGGGATTTCCTCTTTTTCTACTTTTTTTGCTTATTCACACATGGTTTCCTATTTTTTTATATTTTATGAGTGGCATCCGTATTTAAATGAAAAGTTTCAAAAAGTACAAAAAATTGAAAATTTCGCAACAGCTGTAGTAGCATACACTTTCCAATTTTTGGCACCAATTTTTTCTCCAAACTTGCATCGGGTACCGTGTTTTTGAAAAGGATTACCTTCTACATTCTTCTTAAACTCTTTGCTCAGTGGTGGCCATCTTCTTTGCAGACGGAAAACCATTGATGAAATAATTAAATTAAAAAATATCCATCACTACTCTGCTTTTTTTCCCACTTCACCATAAGGACAAGTTCAGATGACTTGATGTGGCTTCTAAGGCATTTTTTGATTTTCGGTGAAATTTTAAATTTATTCTTCCTACAAAAACCCTTTAGTAACAACAATGCAAATGAAAGAAAATATCAAGAATCCAAGTCAACTCAAAATCCTCTAAAACACAATACGAAGTACAAACGAAAGTAAATGTCGGCAATTCAAGTCAAAGCAAATTCCATTATCAAAACAACAACACTAGCTAACAAAAATTATGTCATTGATGAATTTACGTCAGTCTTCTAAAGGTGCAGAAGAAAAATTAAAATCATCCTAGATGTCACACAATGCTGTTTTATTTATTAACTCCGATGTAAAAAAACTAATACATAAGTTACTACACGAAAACTACGACCCAATCCTAATTGACTTCTCAACGCTGCAGTCTTTACACGTTCAAATGCAGCCATTAAAATATTTCTTCTGATGAATCAAACTATGTTTGTTCACGCACTGACTACAAAAAACAGTGTTTCATAATAAACCGAACAAAAACTCTCTAAACATTTCATAATCTTGCACGAAATCATACATAAAACATCTACATTCCCAATACCTGGATTTCCCAAACTTTTTTAGTTATTTGAAAACTCCCATTTCAACATTTTCTTTTAAAATACCCTAATATTTTTTTTTACTACAGCACTAACATCTGCTTTACGAGAAGCCATATCAAACACATGAACTTGCCTTAAACCTCGACCCACTTGCTCTCGCAGATCACAACCTACTACTAAGAAGTTTGTAAGCGAAACTGAAACTCCATCTTGAAAATTCTACCGAACACCGATGCTGTCATCGCTGATTGTCTGATACCTACTAGTTGTGCTACTTGGTAGCAATACAGAAACCTCATACATCGGTTAGGGTTACAACATTTGACAATTTATCACCAAGCTTGAGGACAATTTTGGGCGGAGAACAGTCCCGGACTGGGAGGGTGGGGGCCTGCCCGTCTCAAGAGAAGAGGGGGGGCCTAGGTTATTGTGTAATTGATAGATATTAGGATGTGTTAACTTTCGGGGTATGGGGGGAGGAATGGTGTTATTATTAATTAATTATGATTGATAATTAATGTATTAATAAAATATTGATCTATTGATTAATATGCATCATTCATGTTAATAAATCCCTTTCTCATTCGGTAACCCTCTCTCAAAAAGTTTTGAAAACTACATTTAAAATGAAGTGTTTGGAAGCCTTCTGGGTCGCTGACATCAACCTCTGTCATATTACGTACAGATGGACCAAAGCATTGGGAAAAGGCTTTGTGCTATTCTATGTCGAACAACAGGCGTCAGCTTCCTCCGTCAATGTGATACTTTAAAAAGAAGTTTTCGAAGTTGCAATCTTCAGCAGGAAAAAAAAAAATCTGATGCTTTTAAAAACCTTCATCTGACGTTATATAAAACTTAAGTAATAAATTAAAATATTGATTATAATTCAGTACCATCAATTAAATATATATATAATTTCTTTCTCCGCTTTAACTGGATTTACGTTTAACAGGTTCACCCCTGGTCCCATTTAGGCCTGTTAAGAGGAAGTGTACTTACCTCAAATTATTTCATTGTATAAAATATTCCCAACCGAAGTATTTGTTCCTTGTACCCTTAACCCTTTAATGCGCAGTGTTCCTGCTCTGGGAACACCAAACTGACGTTTGACTGCTGACGCACGTTCTGACTGCTGCCAGTCACGAAGAATAGATTTCATTTCTATAAAAATAGTTGCGAGTGACATAGCTCCACGAGAATCCTTTACTTTTTAGCACGTCATTTCCCGTAAAAGTAATTGTCACGGTTATTTTTAACAGCACTGACATCTGCTGAAAAATTGGAGAATGCGGGAACAGCTGGATAGATTGCCCAATGCTGAAAAAAGGGCAGCCGTTACCATCGCTCGACTTAACTACCAGCAAGAGGGCGGATGATTGAAACATTAATCGCATGTGACAGATCTAGAGACCTTTTTTTGATGCATTTGGCTGTGCCACCGCACAGCCAGCTGTCGTCAAAAAAGGGTCTCTAGATTTGTGGCACGCGATGAACATTTCGATCGTTCGCCCTCTTGCTGGTAATTAAGTGGAGCGATGGCAACGGCTGCCCTTTTTTCAGCATTGGGAAAGGATTGTGCCTCAAAGGGTTAACAAACAAGCAAAAGAATACAAAAATATTAACCAAAACAAGTCTATCAAAAGAATGTTAATTCACGCAAAATGGTAAATGAACGGACAGTATGAAACTAAACATCCATGTTAAAAAATTTAATAAAATAACTTAATAATGAAATTTAATTTAAAATAAAGCCATTAAATTAAAACCAAAAAGGACAATCTCGCTGAGCGAGAAACTATTTTCTAGAGATAATAATAGTCCCAAGCCATCCAGCTTTAGGGTTACCATACCTTAACTTCCAATCAGCTAAATGGTAAGGTTACGATTAATGCTTCCTTTATCGCACCAAGAAAAAGTTATGAAAATAAAAGTGTGCATGCCAGAAAGGACTTTTATTAACGCTGTACCTTAAAATTATTTATTTCTTGATGTATGATTAGTGAGAAAGAGAATTTATAAATTCCTTGAGCACACATGTACGTAACATGGCTAAAACCTTATTTGTGCATGGAGGGACACTTGCATCACTTCATTCCTCTTTTCCTTACATTTTTATATATTTTCAAAAAGCCAACTACAGTATTTGATACTCCCCGTTAAGATGAGCAACATTTTTCTTATCCTAGAAATTGTGCAAAATGTTCTTTTATGACATCTTAGTTCTTGTTTTAATGTGAAGTTCCAGACATATCTTGGACCAGGTGTAGCCAAACTTGAATGTTCTAAGAGCAGGGTTGTTATAATTTTGCTAAATCAGAAAAAAAGGCCTGTTTTAAAAAAAAAAACAAAAAAAACCCATTGTTGAGAAAATTTAGAGCTAGGTTTTTCCAGATTTTCAACTGTAATTGCGTACCTAATACATCTCTTAATATCAGTACACCATGTGTAAAGTTTATAAACAGCAACCTTACAAAAATTCTGGCAGTTGCTTTTATTGTTACCTTTGCCATGTGATGGCTGTCGTGAGATGTATCACATGGTGTGGCAACCTTTTCTTCTGAGTGCAATGTTTTGTAATGACATCATACCTAGCAAATTTACTATTTTATTAAATATATCCCTCCTGAACTAAATAGTTACTGATAAAAAATTACTTATAAAATAAATAACATGATACCTAGTGTTAATACATGTTATTTTTTAAATTACATTTTTTTGGTAACTTTTTTATACTGTAGTTTATTTTTTAGGTCAGTCTCGCTTGGTTTTAGAAGTTTAAACTTCTTTTCTTTGTCCTAAAATTTCAAACAATTTTAGATTTGTAAAAAAATGTCTTTACTTTTTAATTATTTTTCATTAACTTTGTTTCATTTACTTTCTTGCAGATTTCCACTACATTTATAATTTCTTCACATAAGAATTTGAATGCTTTGTGCTATTGTGTGTTACAAAATATGGAGCAGTAAATTATCAATAAGGATTAGAAACGGACAAATAAAACCATGTGAGTTAGTTTTGAAAATCTTAATCATTAATGATATCTGAAGCACAGTAAGATATCTTCACACATTTTGTACAAGGAAGGAAATCTTTATATTGTGAACCCCCAGAGTTTTCTTTAAAACAAAGAGTGACATTTGGAAAATAACTACATCAACAATAAGAAAATTTTCATTTATTGTCCCTTTTAATCATTCAACATTAATTTATCGTCACAGCTCACCTTTAAGAAACACAGGAGAGGAACACTATCATGTAACATGTGTGAAGAAAAATTCCCCAAAAGGAACACTTGAATGCACATCTTCGCACTCATACAGGCGAGACACCGTATGGGTGTGACATATGTAAGAAAGTATTTTCTCAGAAAGAAAACTTGAATGAACATGTTCGTATCCACAATGAAGACAAACCTTATATTATGTGTGTGACATGTCAGAAAGGATTTTCTGGAAAAAGAACCTTAAACAAACACCTTCGTATCCACACAGGACAGAAACCTTATTTGTGTGACATATGTGCGAAAAGATTCCCTGAAAAAGGATCCTTAAAAAAACACCTTCGTACTCACACTGGAGAGAAACCTTATTTTTGTGACATATGTAAGAAAAGGTTCTCTCAAAAAGGATCCTTAAAAACACACCTTCCTATCCGCGACAGGAAGATGAAGCCTTATTCTATTCCTGGCGACATATGTGAGAAAAGAGTTTTCCTTTAACATTAAGT